>JAUZNJ010022746.1:0-16976 GCA_034780135.1 Jordanella pulchra | reverse complement strand
CTTAAATTTTTCCAGTCTCCGTGTTGGTGTTCTGCATGTGGGTTAGCGCACTCAAACCTAAACCCATCATGACAAAAGCCACAGAAGCCATTTGTCATCGTCTTTGTTTTATCATACTAGCGGTCTGCAGCTAAATCATGTTTTTTGCAGGGGGGAGACTGTTGACACAGCTGGTAACTGAGGTGGGGAACTAAAACCAAATTGCATCATAATTTCTCTCAGACATTGAATTTAGAAACAGCAGTGTGATACATGTCATTAACAAGTCAAAAACAATAATAATAATAAAAAAAATTGCTTTAATTCAAATAAATGTAACTCAGTGTGAGGAGTTCACATGAATGGCTGAAAACGTTTAACTGCAGCCGAACCACTGGTGCGTGATGGATGATTTAACTATGCCGTCGATGTTAGAAATGGGAGAATGAGGAGTGAATGTATTATGAGAGATTACTAATGTTTTCTTACTCAAGGTAATGACTGTTTTTTGTAGTTAAGCACACTCCATAGAGCATTGCTCTGACCTGCCTGATCCACACCATCCCTGCTCATCACAAGTGATAAACAGGAAGAGGTCAGTGCACATAACTCCAATGCAAACAAATGGAAAGGGTCGTTGTGTGCACGTTCCTAAAACAAAAAAACCCCTAATAAATATGAATAAAAAATTCACGGTACATACCAGAGTTAAAATATATTTACGAATTATTGGTATAAATATGGACATGTTTATTATCAACAAAAAATAGATGAGGTTTCATGCCACAATCAGTTTGTTCCAGATTCAAATTAATGAGGAAGAACTAGGAAACAAGCCTGTGTAAATTCTCAGTCATCCAGGTCATGGTACCACAAGACAGACTTAATTTGGAAGGAAACCAGAGTTCTGCTCAGTTTTTCTGAAGCATGGAGGTCCTTCCTTCTAAGCGCAAGCACATGATACCACATAGGAGAGCCAGTAACTCTGGGCACGATTCAGCAGTACACTTGCACCTTTACAACTACATATTTTTTACTCAGGTACACTATTTGTGGTGGTGCATTTTTTGCTGTAAAAAGGTTTTTGTAAAACAAAAATGTTTCTTCTGTGTTTTGCTTGATTTGTCACACTTGAATTTTTTTGTTGTTCTTGCACCTCCAATTTATCATGCTTGGGCAAGAAAAAACAATTTGCCCTGCTTTATAATTTCAGTCCTGCGCTGTGTTTAGGATTCACTCACATTTCAGTTGATTCAAAGCAAAGCTGAGCCGGTTAAGTTGAATGCATATAAGATAGAAAAGGAGGCGCAATGACAAATTACATTCCATGTTGCTTATTGAATCCACTTTACACTGTATTTTGATTTATTCCAGGGATCACCACTGTGCTGACCATGACAACCATCAACACCCATCTTAGAGAAACCCTCCCCAAGATCCCTTATGTGAAGGCCATTGACATGTACCTGATGGGTTGCTTCGTGTTTGTTTTCCTGGCTTTGCTGGAGTATGCCTTTGTCAACTACATCTTCTTTGGACGAGGTCCACAGATGCAGAAGAAACTGGCTATGAAAGCGCTGAGGGCAAATCATGAACGCAATAAATTTGATCAACCTAAGGTAAGAATCATTGTCCATCAGCTTACTAAATCAGTCAACAGTAATAATGTTGTGCACTTAAATACATTTCTGTTTTTAAATATGTAATCAAATATTTTGTGAACACATGCCCAATTGGCTGTGTTGTGGACTACAGATTTAAGAGTTAATTTGTGTGTGACCATTGTCATACAAAAAACTTTCTACATTTAAGGGAATCAATTTACAAAAACTTTCATTTAAAAATTGAGAATTTATCAACAAAAATAATTCACCTCCATGTTAAACATGTTTCAATTAAAATGTTTAACAAATCCAGTGAAACTAAACTGTAAGGCTACAAATAATAATAAAGAAATGGAACCAATGGAAACGGTTGCAGAGGTAGAAAATACTAAAAATAAATAAATTAATAAAAAATAACAGGAAATTACTTGGGTAAAAGGAAAAGTCCCTGATATGAAAAGTACTTAAGTAAAAGACAAAAATGTTTAAATGATTGTAAAAGGATTGCATTAGCCTTAAGAAGACATGAAATTCTAACAATACTGTCCATAAGAACTCAGAAATACAATCATATAGATTGAAATGCCTCCACAACAGTGGATATAAAAGGAAATGTGTCCATTCTGCCTTAGAGAGAACAACACTTTTGCAACAGGAGCTAAAAGATAGTGATCATCGGTCATGGCAACTGGTTTTTCTGGTGAGAGTTAATATGTGAGTGACCGACAGTAGATGATGAAATTAATCTCCAGAAATTAACTCAAAGACTAACCTCAGAGTTAGGAGGAAAGCCCAAATGGGAGACCTGTGTCGCACCGCTTGGAGTAGAGAGTGACTGGGAACTCTGCAGGTAGACATGTTGGCTTGATCCCTTGTAGTTCTCTTGGTTCTTTGAGGAAGCTGAGATGCATCAACCATGCGAAGGGAAGCTGGCCAAGTTACCATGAGGGTTAGAGTTTAATCAGTGTGAGGGACAGAAACTGTGTCAAAGCTGGGAGGTCAGAGATCCAAGGACAATCCAGAACATTATCCAGACCTGGTGACAAAGCAGGGGATAGAGCCAGGGTATCAGATGACAGAGAACAATCCAGGGCAAAATCCAGAGATGTAGTCATAGGGAAGAAAACAGGTCAATACCAAAAATACAAACAGGTCAGACAGGGGTTCAGGCAGGCTCAGAGAATTAGGAGGCAAATGGGTCAGAATCAGCCAAGCTCATAGTAATGTGGCACCAGCTACTGGTCTGAGGCAGGTATATATAGTCAGTTGATGAGGACCAGAGCAGAAGAGAGGATGGAGGTGATTGTGGTGATTAGACCAGAACTGGTGCACAGATTCATGACAATATAACATTAAAAACCAATTTTGAAAAATTAGAAGCTGTTTAAACCATTTTCCATCCATCCATCCATCCATCCATCTATCCATCCATCCATCCATCCATCCATCAAAGCGGCTATGTCCTCATAAGAGTACAATTAATAGTAACATTAAATATAAGAAATACTAGCAGCATATCATCTGCAGTTTGTAGTGGGCAGTGAAAATCAATAAAAGAGCTTTAATATAAACAAAAAAGCTCATGGCTGACCAACATAAGGGGACACGCAGTTTTAAATGACAGTTTGGTCGTATTTTAGCAATTAGGTGAAATAAGCAAATAAAATTAAAAAACATATAAACTTTAACGTCTTACTTGTTATCAAACCGTTATTGGAAAAAAAAAGTTTAACTAAACTTATCTAATATCTTATTCTAACAATAAACTTAAAGCTAGGGCTGTCAGGCTATGAAAAAGGGAATCTAATTAATTACAGGATTTCTAATTAATTAATCTAATTATATGCATTTTAATACCATATCTGCTAAAGCAATCATAGGGAACAATGGTCCTGAAGGGCTGCAGTCCTTTAAGTTTTTCATGCAAACCTGGTCCAACACAGCCTATCAAGCTCTGTACAGGGACTCATTGATTAGAATTTCCTCTGACATGTTTAGTGTTTAAATGACACGTCAAGCTGGAACAATTCAGTGAAAAGAGGATTCTTTTTCACAATAATTACAAATCAACTTGCTGTGGTTGACAGTTCCTTCTTCATTCTTCTTGAAGTAAAATTTGCAGTTTGAAGGCCCTAGCAATGCCTATGGCCATTGATACGGGTGGGAAAGAAGACATCTTCTTGTTCTGGTGTTCGTATTTTTGGTTGGCAAACTGGCTTTAGGTGCATCACTGCCACCCACTGCCCGGGTCATTCAGTGGGGCAAATTTAAACTGCTTGTGCATTAAATTGGCAGTAATTAACATGTTAAACTGACAGCCATACTTAAAACACATTAGCATCTGGTTCAATAATGCTAACATACTATAGATGCGAGATAGCCTGTTGGTGTTTTTAGTCAGGTTTTTAAAAGACAGTAAAAACACATCAAATGTAATGAAAAGAACAATTCCAAAAACGTTCAGCCGGAAACAACTTTCCTTATTCCTGCAAGACCTAGGACCGCTATTCATCTCCGTCCTGAGGAGGATGAGAGGTTTCAATTGTCAGGAATGTTTAGGTATGTCTGTGGTTTGTAGCCTGCATGAGGGGGCGTCTCTGTAGAAGGAGAAGGCCCTCACTCAGTCTGCCTGTGGTTCCAGTCTTTCTTGAAAGAGTCAGGGAAGGAAAGATACAGACAGCTTGTTTCTGTTCTCTCTGCTCTGGTCATTTTGACCACTTAAAAAGCAAACTGTACTTAACTCTGAATAAGCGTTATTAATACACAGGGATTTATGGCTCCAATTTTCTTGTACAGTCAGTGTTAAGTGTCCGTTCCATGATCATAATCATGTCATGGCTATACAGCTCAACACAAAGTTAATGTTAAACTATTAATAGCAGTGTTATTTGTGTCCTCGTTTGTACTAAATATGGACTCCAATATAGCATCAACGAGAAATGAAAATGTATTTTGAACGTGCTTTGTTTTGTTTTAACATAGAATTGTCAAAGCTGATAAAATTAAAGCAAGTATAGTTTTATTAGATGCCACTTTCAATAATGTATATACTATGTAAAATAAAAAAAATAGTAGAAAAAACGTTGATATGCTTAGGTTGCTTTTCATTCTGTGTTGTGTTTTGTTTTTCTGGTGGCAATGCTTTAGTAGCAGATTGTTTAAGCTGCTGATTCAAACTTTGTCGTCACTGTTGATTGGTATTTACTGCTGCTGACTAGGGGCAGATAGTCTCCATCTCTTCAAGTCAGCGTTTAGGCAATAAGGTTATCTGAGGCTTTCACTGACTCTTTACTGCAGTTTCTTCCAGAGTCAGTGTGACAACAGAGACAACAAAAAATAATGGTATAGTTAAAGCAAAGTAAATCACACAGTTCTGGTTAGGGGTGAAAAGTTTACAAACATTGACCACAGGTCAATGCTACGCCCATGACCTCATTTCAGGCTTTTAAAAATGGATTTGCCATATTATCCAAACTTGAGGGAAGTTTATAACAACAAGGTTGAATTGACTGATGTTTTGGTTTCTCAAATATTTATGTTAAAAATTAATGCTCTACATACACCCTCACTGTTATCTCACTTTCATCTTTGTTAATGTATGTGGATATGTTGGAACAAAAAAGTATCGTAATCCGTATTGTACTGAATAATTCTAGCCAGTTACCACCCAAAATTTATTTTATGTAAAGTACTTTATGATTTTTATCAGTGAAAGGCGCTTTAGAAATATATTTTACTTATTTATTAAATAACAAAGCTTCTGGAGTAATTCTCTGTGGATATACCTCTTCTTTGTATATTTATTGTATTATTTTTGAACATTAGGAAGAAGAAGCAGGAAGCAGAAGAAGTAGGAAAATCAAATACAATAACAACATTTATAATCATTAGATATTTGTATTTACAGTGTGGCAGCTCAATGTTATTGAGCAATCTTAGCAGCAGATTATGAATATAATATTTAATAGAACTAGAAGTTATCATTAAGTGTGACATTCAAATCCAGGGTAAAACCAAATAATAATCTTTAGTTAGATGATTATAACTGGAATCTACTTTCTCACCGTGGTTCATTAGTCTTCTTACCTGTAAGGTTGGACACCTGGACTGGTTGTTAAAATCCTGTTTTTCTTCTCCTCCAGTAGACTTAATAATTTAGACCATGGTTATAAGCAGAGTTCTTAATCACCAACCAAGGAATATTGTCTCAGTTTTTTCAAGTGTTAACCAAGAGGGTGGATCTGGCTCTGAGAAATAAATAGGTCACTGTTATAATTAATGCAAAAGTTAAGAAACATTCAATGGATTTTACTAAACTTCACAATCTATTAAAGCATTACTCAGTTAAACAAAGCATATGAATACTACAGCTACTCAAAATAAACACAAGGTAAATAAAAATGGCTAAAAAAAGGGAAAAAGGGATTGAGAATCCCTTTGAAAGAGTCTCTGAGGATATTCAAGTTTTAAGGCTTAATGGATTAATGCATTTAGGAGCGTCCTTTAAAAATAGCAGCAGAGAAATGTAAACAACAATTGATGCAAAGATCATAGTTGCATTCAAATTAATAAAACTTTATTTGGTTTTACAGTGAACAACGAACAATAATCACTATGCATTAAAATGGAGCTTCATTGAAAACAAATAGATTGGTGCAAATAAATGGATTTTGATTTCTTTCTATAAATTGTAAGCCTGCATCTCTCAGCTTATTCCTCTGAGCTCCCAGGGGCGACTCTGATCGACAGGTATCATGGATTAACCAGTTGGATGATTAAACCACATATCGACTGCTGTAAAATATCAAGACAAATATATTTTATGAGTGGAGATATGTGATGATCACTTTTTATTTTGTAATTTATCTTTACTGTGTCTAACCTTTTAGATTAAACTTTTGACAGTGGCACCACCCTAATGCCCCCTTATTGACAGCCACTGGCTTCAGGTCACTTTCCACTTCAAATACCTAACTATGTACAAAAGGCAAGTGTTTGGCTTCTGATTTGAGCTTAAGCTAAAAGATATGAATTTAACTCTCCTTCATTGTTTAATCATTTTTACCAATGCTCAAAGTGAGGAAAAACAGACCCAGGCTATGAAACTACCACAGCTGAGCGTTAAAGTTTTATCAGTAGAAAGCTGTAATCCTAGCATTGAGTCTCATGTTGAAGATGTCCATTTTGGAGCACACGCTTCTTTTTTCATTAGCACCTTCTACTTCTAAACCAGTGTAAAATCTGTTGTCCTATACACAGGGACACTGGTATTCCAATACCTTCCAGTTGATGGTTGATTTAAAGTCACAGTGGTTCTCGGATTGTTCTGAATGAGTCAATATCTTTCTTCTGAATGTGCCATATTCGGATAAAACGTTCTTTTAAAAAGAACACAATTTTGTGCTTCATCAGGACTACAAACCGAAACCCATGAAGGCTGGTTTCTGCATGGGTACATAGATTTTCAAGCAAAACAAAAAAGTTTCTGCAATGCAACACTCATATCTTCCAGGCCTCCAGGTTAATGGCTACAAAAAGTCAAAGTACTGTTTGCTATTTTGCCAAATTATTTTTTAGCCTTGAGATATATTTAATGTATGCATAATTTCAAGTTAGTGTTGACTAAAGAGATTCAACATCGAATTCAAAATCGTAAATATTTTTTTTACCTTTAAGATATATTCAAGTTTTTTTGTTTTAAAAACTTCCACCAAAATGTGTTTAAATCTATGTTCCTTTCTTTCTGTAGGTGCATTATTTATAAATTTATAGATAAGCATTTAAAAGTAGTGTACTTAGAAGTGTAAAAGTGACTTCAGTTAGAGCAGTAAGAATCAACTAATGGGTGTCCTCTTTGAAGACATCCTTGTCAGTTGTGTGATTTTCAATCATTTTTGTTTAAATGCTATAAGAACACATGATCTTACATTTTATTGGTCTTTTTCTTTCTAGTCCATCCTAGAAGGAGTTAATTGCAAGACCTCGTCTCTTAATCAGTCCAATCAGGTACAGAGTCGCCGTCATTCACGTCAGGTGAGTATCTGCCCCTGCCAGCTGTGCAACATCTGTGCTAATGAAATTTTGCAGCTGCAGAGCATAGTTGACCTCATTACTTATTTTAGAGATGCAGTGTAATTACAGCCGTTCCTAACAGCTACATTGTTCCCATTAGGTTCACTCCTCTTAACACTGCCTCACCATTAGTAGTATTTGTTATTTTGTTATCATTGATTGCCTCTAAGGTCCTAAACAATGACCTCAACGCAGTACAAGCAAACCCCTCTACAGTATGTTTAAAATTCAGCATGAATTAATGTAAGGGAAAATGGCAGATGAGGTGTCCGTTATTAGAAAAGGATGGAAGAAAAGTCGTCATAAACTGCAATAATGGAAACCTTGAAGGACTTTATCCTGTTTACAGCGTTGTCACTTATAAAATAAATAAATAATAAATCAATTCTTAATGTTTTTTTTACTGTTAAAATCATATGTTTGTCCCAAGAAGGGGCTGCATGGACTATTAAATACCTCTTATAGTGAAGTGTTGACAAGGTAACCAGCTTTTTCCACAAACCTGCAGCTCCTCTGGGTAAATTAGCCATAGGAGGAAGTGAGATGATTGCTTAAGGTTAGAATCAAACACCTATAAATGAAATAAAACACAAGGATGACAGAGAGTTTGTCTTTGGCTGCAGGAGGAGAAAGCAGGGTGATGCTCTGTGCAATCTGAAGCTTGCCCTCATCCCAACAGCCTTTTATTCCAACATTAGGCCCTAGGTCACAATACACACACAGCTGTAAGGAAAGGGGAGCACAGCTGTGTGTCCTCACATATGATGTGTATATAATATATTCTTTGTCTCATGACCGTCCTGACCTTCTACAGCAGGGGTGTCAAACTGGTTCCAGAAAGGGCCGTGTGGCTGCTGGTTTTTTTTCCACCAAAGCAGTAGCACACCAGACTCCATTCATCTCATCAAGTGAGTCTAGTCTTAACCTGATGACTTGATGAGATGAATGGAGTTTGATTTCTTTAAGGTCACCCTGCAACCAACCAGAATCAAGCATTCACCCAGAATATGGTATAACAAATTATTTGCTTGCCTGGTTACTCTAAAGAGCAATTAGGTAAACAAATAGAGCATATACTATATATGATGTGCAGAATTGGTCACAACAAACTATACTTATTGATTTAAATCACTCTGGGCCATTCTTTTATACATTAATATAATAATATGTGTGATACTTTTTCCAAAACAGTTCAATGTGTTTAATCAATGATACATTACCTTCATGCATAAATTCATTGTTTGTGACGTTCTTTTAAGTCTCAATTTAGAGACAAATTAAATTAAAAGTAAAAAGAGTAAAAAATAGGGGCCACATATAACCAAGATACAGTATGTTGTTTCAGTCACAGTGTTACTGTTGGAATGCATTATTTATTGTTTCTAAACAGCTTCTACTTCAAGCCAAAGACAACTAAAAAGTGTTGGCATCATCAATTTACTGTTTCTACAGCATTAAAATAAGGCAATTTGAAAGGTATTTAGCAGTTAATATCTTACAAGCAATGATTAATTGAGCAGGTTAATTATGATAAATTGATTATAGAAATGATCACCAACTAATTTAGTAATCGATTAATAGTTAATTTGAGTGTTCTGACTCTAAAACATCACATTTACATAAAGAGCAACCCACTCAGAGCAGTAATTTAAGCCTAAACCATACAACAAATGTACATATTTGCATTGAAAATTTAAAAAGTCTGTCTGTAAATATGCTCTTAGCATTAAAGTATTTGTTTCAAGTATTTATAAAGGATTTAAAATGTGTAATAAATGTTTGTTTTATTAAGTTCAGACAACGGTTTTTCTTTAAGTATGTTACTTTACTAGGGATATATCTTGTTAGATTAATAGATTCATTGAGAAGAGATTAGATAAACTGATCACTAAAAAAGTTGTTGGCTGCCGCCCTTCTTTAATTAGTATAAATCTTGACTTTCTTTTCCTGGCAATATTGCCAAACAGTAGCTTGGCATGTAAACAACTGTCGTGGTTTTTATTAAGACTCTTAGTGGGCCTCAAGATGCTGCAGTTTGCTGTAGTTTTTCAATAGTGAGCTGCTGTTCTTTTTTGTTGTTTCTTTCCTCCCTTTCCTTCCTGCTCGCTGTGCATCATGGCAGGATCAGTACAGGTCCTCATTCAGGCCAGGGCCTAGTATCTGAAAACAAATAAGGTGCCTGTGTCATCTCATATTTAAACTCCAGGGATAACAGAAAGTCATGGATTACTTATCAGCTACTAGAACCTGATCAACAGGAAAAACTGTAAATAAAAAACATGCGTGTGTTTAATTTAAGCAGCGTTAATAAGTAAACATTCTGTTAAAACAATTATTTCTTACTGTTGGATTTTTCTTACCTGAATAAACAGTTTATTTATTTATTTATTTTTTTTTTTACCAGGGTTAGCAACCAAATCAATCCACATGTGTACACGATGTATGAAGTCATTATCAAACATTATAAATATGTTTATATTGCGAGTCTAAGTTATAGTATATTTAAATATAAAGGATGTTGTTTTCACCCAGTCTTGTGGCTTTCTATTCCTGTGCTTGTGTCTGTTTCTGTCTGAGCTTTCAATGATTTATCTGTTTCTGTGTGGAAAGCTGCAGTCACTACGACATTAGTAACAGATGGATCCAGTCCAACCTTCATCTGTTTTGTGGGGAGTGATTTAACTTTGGGGCAGAGGACATGTCTTTGAAGGCTGCTAGGAGTTTCCCGAGCGATAATCTGTCTGTGATGTCATCAGTCTCTGAAGGCGGAGGCCGTTTTTAACTCTGCTGCCGTCTGTTTTCTCCCAGGTTGACTCCCATGGGAACATTTTGCTGACAACCTTGGAGATCCACAACGAGGTGGGGGTTAATGAGATCACGACCACCCTGAGCGAGACACACAACTCCACCTCCATGACGTTCGACAACTTGGGGGTCCAGTACAGGAAGCCGAGCGGGCCAAATGAATCGGGCCGCCTCAGCCTTGACAGGAATGCACACCTTAAGAAAACCCGCCTGCGGAGACGATCGTCGCATCTCAAAATTAAAATCCCAGACCTCACCGATGTAAACGCCATCGACAGGTGGTCGCGGATCATATTCCCCTCCGCCTTCTCCCTCTTTAACCTGATCTACTGGCTTTATTATGTCCATTAACACGCTGTGCTTTTTTAACCCATTTTTGTTCCATTCTGGTTCTGGAATGGGAGGCAACCTTTGATGTGACACACACTTAATGCGGTAAAATCAGGAACATGTAAGTTCATAGCAAGTGAGGACTATGGCAAAAGAGCCGTCACTCAGACTGTGCAATGTCACCTGGATTTACCAACAAAGACATGCGTGTAAAGACATCCACTTCCTGCTTCGACTTCTTGACCAGCTTGGTGACAAAAAGATGATTTAAACTACAGGAGATCTGTCCCTGAAACACCAGTTTTTGATCGAATTCTGTTTATTGAATAATGCAACTTTATTCATCTACAAATCTTCACTTTGACTTTTATGGACATTCGGATTCATACTTACAGACTGAAATTTGTCTTAATCCTTGGACATTTTGGTAAAATATTGAGTTCTGGGGGGTGGGGGGGGTGTTATTTATTTGGCAGGATTTTACCCTTTGAACTTTTTCACATTTTGTCACATAACAACCACTGGTGGTTTGAATGAATTCCTGTGATAGAGCAACATAAATTACAGCATAATTGTGTCATTAAGGAAAAAATAAACTGTGATAAAAAACATTCTTCGCAAAACAATCTGAAAAATGAATTTGACTTTTGTTTTTTTCTAAAGCGACCAGCTTTTGCTACAGTTTAGGGTATCTTTGCTGACTAACATATCCAGAGATGACCAGGGGCTCAGCCAGATTGGATTGAGAGTGCAGTAAAAACACATTATTT
The DNA here is from genome assembly GCA_034780135.1 of Jordanella pulchra. NCBI lineage: Eukaryota > Metazoa > Chordata > Actinopteri > Cyprinodontiformes > Cyprinodontidae > Jordanella > Jordanella pulchra. The sequence goes on along the minus strand of JAUZNJ010022746.1, from coordinate 5,416 downwards.
AGGTTTTGCCACAGGCTTTCAGGTGGATTTAGGTGTGGACTTGGACTAAATCTTTCCAATGCACATACATTGCTTGATATAAATGACTCTATTGTAGCTCTGACTGAGTGCTTTGAGTCGTGTTCCCAAGTAGCATTTCAGTATTGTCGCAAAGTCAAAGGGGATCAACACTACGCAGTTGGCAAGTATACCGACTTCAAGACCTCGCCACTCCCCTTTGATCATTGTTAATCTCACATGCCTTAACTGCATACTGACCACGTTTGAAGCTGATGGTTCAATTTCTGTAGGAGTCTTGTCAAAGTTTGACATAAACAAAATTGAAAAGAGGTTAAAAATCGACCTTTGAGACCAAATGATCTACACGTGTACCAAATGTCAAATCTCTGCAACTCATAGTTTTATGTGTCTCATTTCAGGGGGCGTTGTAGAGTTGTCTGTAAAATACTTACGTTTTAATCAGAGGTGCAATTTTTGTAAAGTTTGATGAGTTTTTGAGGATGTTAAGGCCTCCTTAAAGACGGTTTATTTGCCACTAACCACCTCAATTTAGGGTATCAAAATAAAAGGGGTTAAATAAACAATTTGTGGACTTTTTTTTTCTTTTTAAATATGTTGGTTTACTTTTTGAAGTCCCAACAGGATATAAAAGTTGAAGTTTGTGTTTGTAATGGATAAAATGTGTACAGTTCATTGGGTCTAAATGCTTTTGAGAAGAAAAACAGAGCCAGCAGCTGGTTAGGCAACAGTGTCTCCAAACATCTAAAAGGTCTTAACTTTGTTTTGCTCTTGAGTCGATGTCACTATCTTTCTCACTCTTTGACCTCTGGAAACTCTGCAAACTGTCTGAAATGCAATGCACCAAGACGAAAACGTAACAATTTTTGTGTGTTACTTACTTTTTAAATTCCTGACAGAAGAATTCACACTAGCACATCATTCAATCCAAATTTTGGTTATTTTCAGCCCTCAGACAAAAAAAAAGCTTGAAAATTTGGTCATGAATGGTTTTACATAGAGAAGAATCGATGTTCTGAGAGGATTTGTGTGTTTGTTACAACAGCTGTTTAATTTGGTCTGTCTTTACTAAAACAAATGACCTTATAATGATAATAATAATAATATATAACATGTTTGTTTAACCTTCTGCTGTTTCCTATTTAACAAAAAGTATAACATATGCCTTTATTTTATATGCAGTATAGCCTGGAAAGCTAAAGTAATCCTGATCTACATAATTTGAAGTCAACAACAGTTTACTTAAGTAATTAATTAATTAAACAATTTGATAAATGTGACTCATCTAACAGTAATAGCTGTTTTGTTTTCTTGCTGCGACTTCTTTAGAAAGCTATTAGTTCAGAAAACAAATACGGGACCATATAAGATGACCTTGTTAAATTAATTACATTTTGATTAAAAGATAAATTAAGGAGGCATGTTTAGGCTTAACCTTCAGCTTCTCCAAGAGATGTACCTTTAAAAAAAAAGAAAAAAAATACTTTTTTAGGAAAAGCCGAGTAAAACAATGATTACCTTTTCTACTGTTAACTTGGGACAAACATGTCCCAAGGTGTTCAGACCATAAAGGAGTTTTGCCTACTGACCATGGCTGGTTTGTCTTCTTATCTCTGGGTCAGACTTCCTGTTCTTCCTGACTGTAAAAACTAATAAACTGGTTTCTTTTTATGCCACAAAGAACACAAGCATTTCTATAAATAATCAATCTGCTTTTAAAACATCTACTCACAGGGTTTTTTTCTAGGTATCAAGCAGATGTTTTTTGCATCTGGGAAAAAAAAAGGTTTTCAGGGCTTTTATAGAATTTTTATTATGCTGGACTCTTTGCATCTCTCTACAAAGTGATGGCACACTGAGGGATAAATCGTTTCAGATCGTATCATCAGAACTCTTTTGGAAGTTGGGGTGTAAATACTTTAATATTTTTTTTCTCGGCTTATGCAGATCAGCTGTTGTCATCGTGGTTTTTCTCAGTGATTTTCAGCCTTGTCGTGTTTTGTTTTATTAATCTCCACACAGCATCACGGTTTCCTGTTTGTGATTGAAAAACATAAAATCTAACACACAGTTTTGAGATGATTTTCCTTCTTTCCTGAAGGCCCAGAGAAGTGAGCGCTGTAATGTAAAGAAGGAACTGGGACGTTTTACAGTATCGGAAAGAAGGGAAAGACAGAAAAGCTCCTGGCAGACACAGCTCGCAACACACCATCTGCACTGCCTGCCTGAGCGGCTTGCCGCGCGTAGGAGTGACACCACCTGTCAGGAGTCCACGGAGCTCAGAAACACACGGGAGCTCCTGCCTTATGGAACAATAAACTCTATAAGTAATCAAACAAAAACAGAAAAAAATACTTTAATGTGAGTTTGGAAACAATTTAGATTTTTTTCCCCAAGAGCTTCTTTTTGTGGGAAAAACTCTTCAAAGCTTAAAAAGAGTCATCAAATTGAGCTTCATATTTACGGCATTCTGCAGCAGCTAAGCTCATGAACTTATATTAGAAGTTTTATTATTCACTTTTAAATTTGTGTTTTTTTTTTTCTTTGTTTTTTATGAAAATAACTTAACCTTAAGTGTGATGACATTCATCACATGGGACTTGTAGAGAAAGAACGTCTATTTTTTATTTTTTGTGCTGCAACTTTCTTTATTTTCTTTGTCAGTTAAGATAACCTCAAGCAATTATGGAGTTAACCAGCGCCAGAGTAAAATGGATAAAAAATTTTAAGGTAATTTTTTTAACGTGTGTAATTCGGTAAAATAGGAAATAAATACTGATTTTTTTATCAACTATTAAATAATTGCGTTTAAATTAAATTTTTTTTTTTTACTTAATTAAATATTATATATATTTTCTTTAATTTTATATGTTACTATTAACAGTAATTATAATTAATGATTTAATAATAAAAAGTACCATAGGAAATTTATTATTTATCATTATTTTGTACATATAATGATAATATATAATTTGATATATTTATATATTTAAATAATATATTTATTTGAGGCTGATATTATAAATTTGTTATTTAATTCCAGTTTTAATAAACTAAGGACACATTCAAATAGTAATTTCATAACTTATTTCTTGTATTGTGGCACTCGTCACTCTCCATAGTAATGAGTGGAAGGTGTGATATGGTTTTGTTTTTGAGGATAGTTACTTGACTTACAGGAGATGAGAGGCAGCTGACTGAGTGATGATGCAACGAATGTGGTGTTGATGCATAAGGATGGCGAGAAGAAGAGAAATCAACTGAATACAACTTTGAGTTTTTCTACTTGGGGAAAAAGCACTTTGCTGATTTTTCCTCCTTATGGATTATTTGTGGCAGCAAATACAACCTTAAAGTTAAAGACTGGCTCCGTAACAACTTCTCTGAATTAAGCTGCACACTTTGAAAGACATTTTCATTTAAAAAAGTTGTGAGAGCTGCTTTTCTAAAAAAAAATCTGATTGTGTTTTTTCATTTTTTTTTGTTTTAGCTTTTATTGTTATTTTTATTTTTTACAGATTTTGCATTTTAAAATGTTATTTTTCAAATTTCTCTTTTTTCAGGTGATTGTTTTTCTTAAAAATTTCATCCCCTTCCAGTTGAGTGATACAGATCATTCTGTTGACTTCTGGAGGCGGGCCTTCCTCTGGAGTGAGGAAGGAAGTAGTATTTCTATTGGTCTGCATGGGCATTAGAGTGTGTGTATTGGGCTTGAAGTAAAGAAATTGTGATCTGTGACATGCAATCTGAAAAAAATGCAATTTTTAACACACAATAAAAATGTTCTAAAATCTATAAAAAGAGATGAAAAAATAAAATATGAAATAAAATTTTACGTTATTCTCAAAAACATTTTTTAAATGTATATCCGTGTCGCAAAAATCAATCTGGGACTAGATGCGGCTGTCAGGTAGGATGAAGGGGTGCAGTGGAGAAAAGTTTTTTCCTTAAATCAAAATGAAAGAAGTAAAACAATGTTGAAAATTGAAGAAATAGGGAATGCTCTTAAGAGTTTTGTAGGTGGGTTTTAAAAAGGCCCTTTTTTTAAGTTAGGACTTTTAATTCATTCTTCAGTCATTGTCCTCTCTTAGTTCCAGTTCAGACCCTGGCTAGCCTCCACTATGTCTCCGCTTTTTTAATCAACCTCTCTCCTCCTCCAATATCCCACTGTGATTCCTTAGCTCCATAGGTTTCCATAGCCGGCCGCCTTATTCCATTTCTAGCACTCTCTCTGCCAGGATTCCTGATTTCCCTTTGTTTCCGATCACCCAGAACCCCATCTCACCATACCTAAACCTATGCAGACCTTGGACCTCTTTCTTAGTGTTTGGTCCTGTTTCTCTCCTGGACATAGGAATGGACTAAGCCTTTAATGTGACCTCATTTCTTCTGCTTAACCGTTTCATTCCTAGATAGAGTTACATATGGTGCAAGTTTACTGTTACCTTTACCAACATAGAAAGTATTTACGGACTATACTTCTACTGTATGTTCTTCATGTATGCCTGCTTCTGTCTCCTTAAATCCCAGTCAGCCTTGACAGAAGGACACTCAACACTGAGCCTGGTTCTGCTGGTGATTTCCTCCTGTCAAAATGTAGTTTTTCATCTTTACTGTCACTGCATGCACGCTCAGTGTCACACAAAGCAAGCAAATGTCTGTTGCCACATTCTCATCCAGGAGAGGTGAATCCCGCAAAGTCAATGACTCAATGTTATCATTTGGTTTTTCTTTGATAGAAACTTTTAAACAATCTGACTTTATGATCTGATTAATAGCTTGTGTAAAGTACCATGTTTTGTGAATTTCCCTTCAATACATTAGCTGAATTGAAATGTTCTATAATAGACAAGTGATGTGTCCAAGGTTTCTATTTCAATTGAAGTTGGAAATACACACTGGCCCATATGACCCCGCAAGGATTACTGAAGATCAGAGGTGTTTGAAATACTCAAAAAACATAAAAGTTAGAATACCATCCATCTTCTCCCGCTTAATCCGTCAGGGTCACGGTTAGGCCGGTGCCTATCTCTGGATGGGCGTAAGGCAAGGTACACCCAGGACAGGACGCCAGTCTGTCACAGGGCAACAGATAGACACACAAGGACGTACAACCATGCACACACACACACTCACACCTAGGGACAATTGAGAGATACCAATTGACCAAGCAGTCATGTTTTTGGATACGCATGTACGGGGAGAACGTGCAAACTCCATGCAGAAAGACCACAGGCTGTGATCGATCACAGAACCTTCTTGCTGCAAGGCAACAGCACCTACCGCTGGTCCACTGTACAGCCCAAGTTAGAATACCCTAACACAGGGGTGTCAAACTGGTTCCAGAAAGGGCCGTGTGGCTGCTGGCTTTCTTTCCAACCAAGCAGTAGCACACCAG
>JAUZNJ010022735.1:0-13744 GCA_034780135.1 Jordanella pulchra | reverse complement strand
GTTAAATGGAAAGGTTTTAGTGGTACCAATGATATTATGGTCTGGGGATGTCACCCCCCAAATGGGAGTGTCTTCAACAGATTACAGGAAGACACAATAGAACCACCTGAGGGAGCTCCAGTAAGAAGCTAAGTACTACAATCAACCAATGAGGTCTCTGGTGCAGAACCAAAATAGATAAATGAACAACTTTAGATTTGCATCCTTTCAGTTTTTTTACTCAGTTTTTTATTTACACTAATTTTATTCCATTGCAGTTTTACCAGTTTCTGTTTCTTGTGTGGCAGATAAAAGACAGGTAATTGCCCTTCTTATTCTTTCTCTTTTAAAAAGGGAATGTGATAACTTCTTTCTTAACTTGCTACTTAAATGACAAACAGCAATTAACATTGGGAGCAGGGCCACACATAAATCAATTATACCATCTTATTTTCCAAATGATGATAATCAAAGTAAATCCTTGTCAGATTCAGTCGGCTTTTCCTCGGTTTAACTTCCATAATTTAACTGCAATAACTTCCTGTTCTCTTTGTTTGAAATTTTCAGGAGATTTGCTTAATTTCTGCAAGAATGTGGGGGACCTAAAATAAAGGTGTAAGTGGCAAAATATACTGATTTCTAAAGTTTTTTTTCCAAACAGAAGCCTGATATTTCTGGTATTGTACAATAAAACTACAGCACACATCACTGGAGATACCCATGTTACTTTATTAGGCACATTATTTTTACGTAACTTGGAAACTAGAACAGCACACAATGTCCTATGTTTCCTTTCTTTAACTACACATAATAGTTTCTAGTTGCTTTTGGCATCTATCTCCATGCTTACCAAGGGGGATGAATAGGTTGTTGCAAATTTAACAACCCTATGCAATAAGCTTAAATATCCCAACTTTAATGTCCATGATGAGGGATTGCAATCAAGTCAGTGACAAAGCAATTAAACCTCCTCGATTACTATGTCTCTTCAAGATAAGGGATAGCTGCAAAGTCTATAACCTCTGTAACAAACACATGAGTCAGGAGTTAGACACCCCCTGCTCAGGTCTGTGCATTTTGTAAAATTAACAAGGAAGCAATTAGGTTAAGTAAACCATTCCCAGTTGCTTTCTCTTGTCTCAAAGCGAGGTAGTGACAGCCCCAAATTGCCTGACTTATGCTGGCATATGTGCCTGATGATGTGGTGTGGTGATTTCAGAACATCTGGAAAGCCCAGATGAATGGGGAATATCCAATACATATAATTTGTTGGCATTTGCATTGGGAAAATTACTCCGACAGAACAAATCCTGGAATTTATCCAAGAGGTTCTTTCTTCCATAATGGTGACTTTTAAAATTTGAACAAAATTAGTAAGGTATAATGCACCAGATACATATTATGCTGATTTATGAACAACCAGAGGTGAATGAGTGAGAAGTCAGTCAGTTTAGTTTTATAAGGAACTTTTTTTGTGAAAATGTATAAAGACTTAACGTAATCATTTCAACTTCATACAATTTTAAATCAATCAGATTTGAATTTGGGCTGCATTGTAATCTAAATAGCTAAATCTGAATCAGACTTCTTTGTAATGTGTATCTATTCCTCCAAAAGAAGATTTATGAACAAGATCTCTGAGAACTGTGGGCATTATTAGACCTCTGCCTGGTGATTGAATGTCATATCTCAAATCTGACTAGGACAAGCAAGGAAAGAAGAGGAGGGGAGGAAATTTGGATCTCCTCCCATACTAAAACAATGTTGTGCCCAAAAGTGTTGATAAGGCCTCTGGGGCTACTGTTGAAGGTAATGAAGATAATTATGTTGAGGATAGGTTTAGTGGTGCTAGAATAAGGAGAGGGGATAACAAACCCTGTGTTAATGAAAGGGAGAAATGAAAAGGTAAGTATAATGCCAATTGAGAGTTGATTAGATTGGGAAGTTGAATAATTTAAAGATGGGAGATGCTGAGGTTTCAATGGATTTTTTTTCTAAAATAGGGTATACATTGCCAAATTAAGCTTATGAGCCTATAGCATTAAAGATGTTTTATTTTTTCGTAAATAACTAATGTGCAATTGTATGACATCAATGAATACATTTCCCTAACTATGACCAAATCATTGGCTTAAAGCATATCAGGCATGTTGGTAAGCTTGTGATACATGCTCCACATTTTGTTTTGTTCTGTTTCAGTGACTGTATTGCATCTAAATATACAAACATATCACAGAACATTTGACTTGACTTAGGCTTGTTATATACTTCACAATAAAAATTATTTTGTTCTTGCTCTTGGGGTGACAGGGGTAAAAAAAAGTAAATTTTTCCTTCAAGTAATCAAATCATGCTAAAAGCTCAACATATATAGAAACATTTAGAAAGTCCCATCCTCTGTAGCTTACATAACACCTGCCATAGAAAGTACAACAGCAATGTAATAGCAGAGGATGTATTTTTCAGACTGATGATGAGAAAGGAGAGAGCAAATCAATTAAAAGGAATATCATACAAATGTTCATATTTTGTCACCACCCGTAAAGCCAATCTAGATAAGAGATCACTGTACAGATTTCCACAACTGAAATAATGTCCGCCTGGAAATCAAAAGGGGGAAATCATCTCAGCTTTTTTTACCCAACAATGCTCTTCCTAATCCACGCCCACAAAAAAGAGCACAACAGTTATACAAGGGCAGTGGGGGCATTTTTAGGAGAAATAAGGAGGGGAGAGCATTGTATAAATGTTTTATGTTATTTAAAATATGTAAGCCTATCATACAAATGTTCATATTTTCTCACTACATCCGCTAGAATATCCTCAAACTATCCTTCATATAACTGATTACTGTACATTTCCACCCCTGAAATAATTTCTGAATTTTTTCCCCAAAACACGAGGGGACAATCATCTCAGTTTTTTTATATTAACAATACCAATTCAAATCCTGATCAATCGCATAACTGTTCTCTGACACTCTGTGAAGAAAAAATGCTCTGCCCAACTGCTGTGTCTTGAACAAGTAGCGAGAACCCCCAAGACAGGAATGTTAGAACAAAATGTATGTAACAGGCTTTAGACATCCACTGAGAAGAAAAAAACTCAAGTCTCATCTACATTCCTTTTCTCAACTAATCAGAAGTGAATGCAAGATGGTATGTAAACTAGAGACCGCAGGTCTGACAGGTGCATAGTTTTCAAAGGTCTGTCCTTCAGTCTTGAATAAGTCCACATTTTTTCTCATTAACTAAATATATATTGTGTTTACTTCCTGGCATTTTAATATACAGTGCTTGTAGATTGCCTTGAGATTATGTGAACTGTCAATTGGTGCTATACAAATAGACTGAATTGAACTGAACTGATTTAAATAATAGAATGGATTGGAACATGTTTACCATTAGGACTTGACAAAGGGTTTAAATGTTGATTGAAATAGTTTTTCTCCAATAGTCTTAAACTCTCTCACTAATAGTGAGATGAAGAAAACCCTAAATAAAGTTGCATTATAATTAATTACTTGTTTATTATAATGTAATTATAGATGTAAAGAACAGCAGGTATTGTTTGATTTCTTCTAAAATTGCATATGATCATGTGTTAAGCATATAGTTAACTCCAAATTTGTTCACACCAAAAGCTCATTTAGGTTTGAAATATTCTTTTATTTTCACCAACATAACACTCCTGACTGTAAGTAATATTATAATCTTTGAATGGACTAGTCAGAACACCAACTTCAACAATCTGATTTATGTAGGGCATAAAAGATTAGGTTGATATCAAGGAGGCCGTTTAACCCCAAACTCCTGGAGTTTACCGTCAAAGATTAAATCTTAATTTTTAGCTAGTCTAGACTGACCTATGGCTTTTCACAAGTTTAAAGTTTATAAATATGATGAGATGTCTGTCTCATTATCTTGCAGAGACAACTTTTTGGATGAATTATATTTTTAAATCTAAAAAAGCAGCTCACTCAGTTTTTGTTAGTTTTGCAGGCTGAAAGATTCAAATGAACGGTCATGGAAAACATGATTAGATCATCACATTTGTCTTTATGTTTGTTTGCTACAAATGATAACAAAACTACAGTAGCTCATAAGACTTTAATTTAGGAGCTGATATCTAGCCATTATTATGGTTTCCTTGATGAAGAACAAAATAACCGAATACATCATTGCTCTTGGTATTATAATGCCATTCACGTGATACAGACAGGAGTTACTTGATTTTCATAGCCACTGCTTTTGATGACCAAGTTCTCTAGTATCTTTTTCCGTGACTGTAATTGTTATAAATCTTTATAAGACCAAAAAGTACAGGATTTGAATTCCTAACCTAAGGCAATGCAGTGTTGTAAAGATGATAAGATGGTATGAAATTGATTGACTTTATTTTGAGAAAAATACTTCACCCACATTGGTGGTGGGTAAAACTGTGCAACTATCTTATGTCCAGGGGCTCGCACTTTTCTAAATAATGCTCTGCTAGTTAATGGTAGATATTGCTTTTTTAATAATACTTTTTTTTAACAATGTCTGTACTGTTTCCTATGAAACCTTTCGGACTTGGCCCACATCCCTGCTGTGCTGCTCTGTCCTCCACTATCCATGTACTGCACAGCCAAATGAGTAATGCTCACATCAATCACAATGAGATGCATAAACGAGTTTTTACAACTTGTGGTGGGACTGTGAGGCAGAAATGAAATCCCAATCCCTCAGTGACTACATATCTCCACTGGATGCCCCTTGGCTCGCTCGTCAAATTGATGAGCATTTGCAGCGGCAATGATCAGTCATGACTAAACCGTGTGTTTGGCCCCTAGGGCCGCCTGGGTTATGACAGTAGAGGTGTCTGTACGTCTGTATTTGGTGGTGATGGTGGTGGTGGTGGTGATGGTGGGGGGGGGGGTCGCGTGCTCCAGGTGGCCATTATAGGTCCCTGGCCTTCAATCCGACATGATCTTCATCAGTCGGTGAGATGACAACTATTAAAAGCGGTGCTCCCAGAGCTTGGTGCGTCAGTGCGCATTGGAGAGGCGATAAATCAAATAACTCAGAAAAGCTCTGGCGTAGGGCGCCATCTCTCTACTCTCATGTAGTTCCTGACGCAACCTAACCCCTTCATTTGATTCATCTTCCTCTTTCATCCAGATCTGCAGGTTTCTAATTGTTTGGCTTCCAATTAAGTTTCTCTGGTAGGAAAAAACGAACAAAATTGTTTCTATACCTTTTGTTTTGGCAGTTCAAATACCATAAATCACTTTGATATGGAAATGCAAATCTCAAAAGCTCACACGGATTTTTTTTTTTTTTCTTACAGAAAAACTGCCTGCTGCACACCCTATCACTTTCCCCAATCCCATTCGCAGACCCCGTCGTTGAGATGGCAGTAAATAGAGGTCCACTACCCACGCACATACACACGCGCGCGCACGGAGAAACAGCAGCTGTCTCTCTGTGTTTGGCACCGATCGGCACCAGCATCATGCACCTCCCTACTCTAAGCGGATCAACACAGAATCTCCTGATCCAAGACCAGATGGATCACATCTAAAGGTGATTCGGATCTCCTCAGCACAGACCCTCTGTTCAACAGCTGTCCAGTCCACCACAGCGTAGCATAGCTGTGGATCCAGAGTGCCAAACTACCCTTCAATGCTCCACTAACATAGAGGACCTGCAACAATTAGACCCAAATCCCACCACGCCTCTTCACTCATTCTTTTGCGTTGTTCTGCTCAGCCTCCAAGTCTCTATGATTTTATTATGAGGAGTGTAACCATCTGGGTCAGATGGTCCAAGGAGCAACTATATGATTCGGAGTGCATTTTCAAATAGGTGCTTTGTTTTTTAATTTTTTTTTTTTTTTTTTGCAACCCACAGCTGGCCAACGTGGCAACATGCGAGTCACTCAGGTGCGCGTCCCACAAGTGAAGAAACCCCATCAGCAAGCATTTAGATTGAGCAGATGCAGAGGAAATATGAAGCCTTACTGTATTTGTTGTTTCTTACCACGTTCGGAGTCCTGGTATGAGGAGGGAGAAAAAGAAGAAGCAGCAGCCCGAAGCTTTACGGTCCGTTCTGCAGCAGCAAAGACGGAGAAAGCGTGAGTGTGATCTCTGGACGTGCGTTCCAGCAGAAAGAGAGAGAGAAAGAGAGAGGGAGTGGGGAGGGGGTGGATGAACATAGAATGGGTTTCCAACTAGAGAAGGGGTGGTTCAGTCCGATAGAGGCATGATGCTGAATCGGAGCACCAGCTGCTCCAGATGAGGGACAAGACCTGCAGGGCACGCTAAAAGGGAAAATTATAAAAGGAGTTACAAGATTTGTTCTTGTCAGAAATGGTATTTTAGAAATGTATGGAGCGTAACGTGAACATACCAGAAGAAGCCCAATTTTAAATGTCAGAGTAATGTGCCCACTGGAGCTTTATAAGCCACTGTGATTCTAAGTTCAGCTTTCGGCCTCTTAAATATTACATCAGGCAAATCTGTGATGATTAATGTGGACCCCATGTAGGATCTTTCTTTAACAAGCACATCAGTTAAACAGTCTAATATATACAATTAAGTTGGATGAATTTGAAAATACATGTTTCAAGAAAAGTCTTGAGACATTTTTGGCAGGGTAAGGAGTTTCCATCTGACCTGGTAGGACACATCTAAATATGCCAGACTTTGGGCTCTAGGGATTGGGTCATAAAAAGTTGGGTTTCATTCTAATGTACTTGGCAAGGTTTCTTTTGTTTTTTTTGTTTACTTTTTTTTTTACCTTACCTGCAGTTGCCATTGATGTCCGAGTTGAGCTGGATGCTTCTAAGTTGCTTCTGAGTATCAACAAAATCCATCTAGAATATAACGCTTTGATTGTTTGTTAGGTCGGACCCATTTAAGATGAACGTGCTTAACGTTACATCTGCATAAACAGTGCAGGAATTTTGCAGCCAAAGTACATTTAGGGAAAATAGGCTTATAGAGGCATTGGCTCTGAATTACTGAGGTGTTACTCTGCTCATCAAATTATGTTTTTGTTGTAAAGGTTCAAATCAGAAGGCTAATATAAATGCATTTTTCTGTAAAACCCGACAAAGGGATTTTCCATCAGATAATTGGACTGATCTTAATCAACTCTGATCTTGTGCTTCACACCTCATTCAGACTCTGAGACTTTATCAAATAAAAATAAGAATTTTTCAAAAAATTGAAAAGAGGATTATTGACTACTGCCAGTCTTCACCTTGAAAACCTTCTACAAGCTCTCCATTGAGCTTTTTTTTCTCAAGCCCTTTTAAAGCTGCTATTATCTCTTGTTTCTACCACACATGTTCTTATTCAGTCATCGGGGTCGCAGCAACAGTAAAACAGGTTTTAATTGGTGGCAGTTGGATTTTTGCTTAGTTTCCTTTTGAAAACATTTGAACACTTATCTAAGAGTCTTAGTCGCTCTTGGATGCTCATAGTAGAGCAATCTGTAGTTAGAGTGCTGATATTTTTAAACACCTGGAAGCTCATCCTCCTAGGCACATTCCAAGTCAGCTGCAAATCATTGACCCTCTTCGTCCTCAAAACAGGCTCTGATTTAAGCCTGTTGTGTGGATGCTGGGATGCAGCGCTCTCTGAACCCTAAGCTTTATTTGCAATAATTTGTAACGGCTTAGCCCACTTGTAAGTGGTATCAATGTCTGTCTGCTAGTCAGGGGTTATGTAAAGAGTCTATCCTTTTGAGCAGTCGATAACATAACATTGGTTTCTTTGAAAACCTATTTTAGTTGTCTGATATAATATTAACATTAAATATTGAAGTTTATCAGTTTTACTCCGTAACCTTTAACAGAATCAAATATTTGAATTTCAAATATTATATTATATTAATATCAATTGATATTAATATTAATATTAATATTACAAATTGTGTTAGTAAGAAGTTAAATTTTGATTTAACGCCTGCAGTTGATTGGAGCAGAGTAGTGAAGTTGTGAGAATTACAGGGTTGCATTTTATCTTCTGACTTTTTTGGAGACGGATAACAAAACACTTTATATTACAGCACTGCACTTTTGCCTTTTACCTCATTTTCGCAGTTTTACACCATTTCCTTACAATCTGGCCAAACAGTAAAGTGGTTGGATTGCACACACCCTGTGTGGGAGTTTTGCACACACATATACAAGCACTCAGAGAGATCTACTTGAAGTGTGAAGGAGATCAAGGGGAGGCACATTTTTCTGCTGACGTCATGGCCGGTCAGCTGGGAAGATATTGATTTTGCTCCAGTGTAATTTATGTTTGTGTAATTTAGGCATGATTATGGACAAGGGAAAACAGATGTGCAGATATGCCCGGACTATACAACACACTCAGCCTACAATCTTTTTATTTTGTTTTCAAACCAAGCGGTAAAGCACCCTACTGGGTAACAGAGACTATGCTGCTCTCTGTATTCTGCAGTTTTCTTCAGAGATGTGTCAGAGATGCTTGAGTTGAAGGCATCTTATAGCCATGCCACTGCATGAAACTCAATGTACCCTGTCATTGCAAAGTCATTCACTTTTGCAGTGCTTTCTGAATTCTAATGTTTCTGTTATAGACTTGCATTAATGTGTTTTTCTTTAATATAAGGTACAATGCAAGAACTGATGCTTTAACATTTGCAAAAAAGTACAAATTCTACTATTTATTCAAAAGTTTATGAGTATTTTCAGACCTTGATATCGAATTATGCTGGCCACATCATAAGGATTTCTAAAAAGTATTTTTTTTTCTAGTTTCTAGGTTTTCTAGTTTATAGTTTCTTTTTCTAGGTTTTTTTAAAAAAGTTTTTTCAGTTGCCTTTAAACTTAAACTAAAAAACTAATTTTTTGATATCACTCTGTATGAGACATTTCTCATTGGTGGTGAGTAAAATAAATCATCATAATTATCCGTTGTATAATTGTTGGCGGCCAGTAATGTTTTGTCAACAAGTTCTTAACAAACAATGGTTTCTTGGAACTTGTTGTCATAATCTATGACTTTATGGCTCCTGGAATATGAATTTCTTATGACAGAAGATCATGTTTCTTTAAGTGAAGTACCACTATGCTGAATAAGGGCTCATTCCCATTTTTACACCAGGTGTAGTGAACTAGATGTAAGGAAAATAACAAAAAACCTCCAGACCCTGCTGTTTGAGAACTGCAGCAAGGAATGGCATTTCAAAGTCTCCAATGCTCAGTCAATGGACATGTGCATGTCACTCAGCTTCCAGCTTACATGTAATCTTCAAAATATTTTCATCTTATAATGCTGCCATCATTAATAGTCATGCTGTCATCAAAGCAATCGTCATGGCAACACTGAAGACTTTTAAAGCTAAAGTTTGAGAGATGTTGGAAATGATAACAAAAAAATGTAAACTACACTCTTAGTTTATTTTATGAACACCATCTTCCATTTGGCTATCTTTGTCCTCTCCTACAATTCACAGTTAACTTTTATTAACCAGTGAGGCTCCGAACGTAGACAGACAGTGCTGTGTAATGGGCTCACATTTGTTTTGTTTTCGTGAGTAATAAGGTGAAAGAGGAGCTTTGTGGCCTCTACATTTATCTAAAGAGAGAAAGCAATTTCCCAGTGCTTCCTCTGCAAGGTTGATGAATGAAAAGAAAGAGTACACCAGGGTTTAAGCCTACATAAAAAATGTTATAGGTTATAGGCTCTATAATGGAAAGTGTGGGTTCTCAAAAAAGAAACGTCAACTACATGTCTTCCAAGATTTCTGACGTAACTTTCATCGTTTATGCGAGCTGGAAAACTGAATTAAGAATTAAGAATAACCACTTAACTTCCACACCCACCCCTGACAAAAAAAAGAAAAAAGGAAAGGAAAATCCAAATAATAACAATACATGAAATGCAGAACATTACTCATACAGAATTTGGTCCTGGAATTTACTGGAGTTTTTTTTTTATGGTTTTGTGACTACTGGTTCCACTGAACCTCTTTCTGTTCTCATTTTTTTTTCCATGAATTTTAGGACCTTGTGTTTCTTCTTTTCAAGGTTGCTGTCACTTGGGATTGCTATATCCTACTCTACTGCCTTCTGGTCTGTTTTGTCAACAATCACAATGTCAGACTAGATAGCCATCACCTGTTTGTCAGTGTGGAAGCCTCATAGGATCTTAGCTTAGTCGATCTCTTTTTTGGGAGTGACTGGAATTTCACAGGCATAAAATTTCAAGTACTAAAGAACTTTAGAGGAGGTAAAAAATGTGTAAAAGTAGCAGTAATGTAACAGGTAGAGAAAAGAAAAATATGATCATTGTTATGGTGCAAATATGCATATTCTACTTCACAAAGGTTGCTATTGTGTTCATCAGCGTGACAGCATGGGTGGAGGAACAATTTGTGTGGTGGCAGTTTTTCCCAAAGAGCTCTCTAGTACCAAGCTACTATAAAGGTAAATGTCTTAACGAATTGTGTGCAGAATGTGTGGGCTCTGCAGAGATATTTGATTCTATCTTCCTGACCCTAGAGGAGTGCAAGTCCTGATTGAAGGGAGGATCAGCATCTATAATTCTCTCTGAAAGCCACAGATCATCTGAAGAGAAAGAGTATCCCTTGTA
Source organism: Jordanella pulchra (assembly GCA_034780135.1). Lineage (NCBI taxonomy): Eukaryota > Metazoa > Chordata > Actinopteri > Cyprinodontiformes > Cyprinodontidae > Jordanella > Jordanella pulchra. Next base: position 3,153 of record JAUZNJ010022735.1, on the reverse strand, counting down.
AATAAACTGAATAAGTGGGATTCTAGAGCGTTAGAATGTGCAGAAGTTCAAAGGGCAGAAGAACTTATGTAAGGCACTAAGGTAAAGTCCAAGAATAAATTCCGAAACCAATCTTTGCCCGTTACAAATATTTATAATACCATAAAATATTATTTTTTCTGTTCTTCTTATTTAATAGTGGAGGTTTGTAGTCACTGAATGGAAAAATTATTAACATCAGCAAGGTTACATACATATAACCAAATATGCTTACCTCATTACCTCTGCCAAGGAGGACATGTTAATTTGTTTGTTTATCTGTTTGTCTTCAGAATAATTTGAAAAGTGTCAAGCGGATTTGGCTAAAATTTTCACAGAAGGAGCCTATTATAACTATTGACAACTGATTAAATTTTGGTAATGATCTGGGTCCGGTGTCAAGGTGGAGGTCACAATATGTCGGGGGAATGAGCTGCTTAGCGGAGGTCTGCGCTTTTTCTAGTTCTTCTCTATTTGCACTGAAGTAAAAGTACGGGCTATTTAAAACAGCTAAAATTTAATACTTCAACAGCTTAAAAAAGACAACATGAGAAAAATAACTGATTTGCAGCTGCTATTAGCGACTGTGTTATGATAAATTGTTGTGGACAAGAGTTTAACTTCATCCACCATATTAACTCATATCAGCTTATTGCTTTACTAAACGCCTACACATCTGAGATATTACACCCGATCAATATGAATCAATAAAAACCTTTCTATGCATGTAATCATTTTTGTTTACCATCCCAACATTTAGTTTTACTGTTTACGCTTTCAATGACTTTGCTAATGAGATGCAAAATAGGTAATTTCTATTAACAATAATGGTGCAAACTGTTGGAGGTTAGTGCTCTTGCTTGTGAATGTCGATCCACTGTATAGTGTAATGACTTTACCCTGGGCATTGTCTTATTCCAAGATGTTTATCCCCCTGTAAATCAATGCATCTGTGTAATTTGTAGTAATAAAACAACAAACCAAACCTGATCATTGGTTATTACTTGGCCTGACCGTGGGTTATGTTTCCATTTGTTGCAATCCAGTAAATGATTTAATGGTTCTTTCTGAATTTGATTAAGACACCAATGAAAAAACAATCTACGCAAATAGAAATGGTTTTATTATGTTCTGCTCTGCTGTGAAATTGAAGTACAGACACACTGCCAGAGTCGCTGAGTATAAATCACAATGCCACAGTTCAACAGCACAGAGCACAACAAGGTGGAACCAGTATTTTCTCATTTATTTTGGCTTGCTTAATAGTCATATTGAAGGATATTCAGTCACTTCTTCGTATTTGCATTGACAGTGCCTCCTTTAAAGTAATGCATTGCAGAATGCTTATTGTTGTGTATTTTCTTTCTTACCTCTATCGACATGCTGAGCATTGCTAAGAAAGTTTTTTTGGGTTTTTTTACCTTTGGTGCATTTAAATTCCACAGACTCCTCATTGTTCTGGCCTTTGCCCCGTGAGCACAGTTATGTCAAAGAGGAAAGTTGTAATTTTTCCTTCAAAAAAAAGAAGTGGATATCACACCCCTTCTACCTGCACTGTGGGGAAGCTAAAACTACATTAAAATAAATAATGTTCTCAAATAATCTCTTAATTAGGCTCATGGCTTCTTAAATCCAGTCTGTTTCCAAGAAGCTGTTTTAATCACACTAAAAGAAGCTTGAGAAAAATAACTTTCAAAGGAACTTCCTTTGTGATAAACAATTTTGCCAGCACAAGAAAGGCACCAAAGAAATAGACAGAATGTTTAATATAAGAACCGACTGCTTGTTGGGTAAACTCTTATAAAATTGGTCTGAGTCTCTTTGAATGTACATTTCTAGTACCTGCCTCCTAGCTTGTCTGACTATTAAGTCGGGAAAAATTTTGACTGGTCTCTGGTCACCTCTATGCTTGCAGTCAATATTGTTCCCTCTGGGAAGGGGTCAAAGTAGGTAGTCTGAACTTTGGACCATGAAAGAATTGGTAGCGAATTGCAGTATAATTCAAATAAAGTTACATCAATTTAAGAAAAAAATATTTATATTCAAATATTAATTCAACCACAATATTGAAATATGTTACTAATTAGGGATTATATTTCAAAGTTCTTTATTCTTGAATCAACCAGAACAGCATTAGTTATCTTATTAACCTTTGTGCTCAATCTCATCTAAATTTATACTTGGCGTGGTTGAGCTGATGAACATTCAGACTACCCAATAGAAACCTAGTTAGTTTTTAAAGTCATCATCTATTAAAATCCTAAACTGCAACCTGCATGACTAAATTTGTTTTGACCGATTCTAACTGTTCTAGTGTAGTTAGATCTGAGGGAATGCTGGAAAACACGAAACAACAACAAAGAGAAGAAACAACAAAAAGGAGAATCTGAACAGCTGTTAAATCCATAGTTGTCTTCTGTTTTTTGTTCTGCTGTTGTTTTTTGGTCTTGGAAAAATGTCTATTTAAACAGAAAATCCTTACAATCAATAAAAAAGTATCTGTAAATTTACTCCTAGTCAAAATATTAGATATTATTTGTGGGGGTTTTTTTTCACTTTAAATCCAAAATAGATAATAAATTCAACAAGGACATTTGAAATTACCTGCAAAAGACAGCTCTGTAACTTCAAGTCTCCGAGATGACTGCTCTATTCTGTTTTTTTTTTGTTTGTTTTTTTTTTTTTTGGTGTTTCTGAACTGATGGCTCCTTACTGACATTATTTATTTGAAAATGTGGATATATTCTTTTTGGAGTGATAGCAGGAGATCATATTTAATGTCATAGAGATTAGCAGATAAATGAATGCATAGATCTATCAACACATTAACCAAATACCTTCAGTAAAACATTTTTCCCCCTCCTAGACTTTGTACTTTCTGTTTACAATGTTGCCTCATTTCAGTGCTTGTTTTCACTGCCTTGTTTTATAAAGTACGAATATGTTCTTTGTCAGACTAATATACAAAATGAAATCTCTGTAAAGTCTTGAAAAATCATATTATATGGTTTCCTAAGTCTCTTTTCCTTGATTCCTTTTCTGTCTTTAGTGTTCATCCATGTACCGTATTTTCACGACCATAAGGCTCACCGTACAAAAAGGCGCAGTCTCAGTTATGTGTGCCATTGCTGTATT
>JAUZNJ010022724.1:0-16979 GCA_034780135.1 Jordanella pulchra | reverse complement strand
AAAAAAAAAAAAGATGCTTTTTGGTGCACTATTTTAGGAAAATGGAAACTATTTTTTGAAGGGTACCAATCACATACTAGGTCACACATGCATAGCATGATGCCTAATTAGATGGTTGTACTTTTGCAAGTTTCTCCCATTTTTCCTCAAAATAAAACAATTCAGGTTATCAGCAACACCTCAATCATACTCTCATCAAACTACAGGTCTTGGTCCTTAAGTGTATCTGTCTTTTTCAGAGTGTTCATCTTCTTTGTTCAGTAACTTAAGGGATATATGCTGGTAGAGGTATTCCTTTGATTTGTTCACAAGTTAATATGCTTTTCTTCTAGAGGTGATATACACTTTTTAAACATAATGGTTAACATCTTAGATGTAGAAATTGTCTCTGACATCCCTTTGCTGTTAATACCTTCATGTAATTGTTTCACAGATGAGCGTAGCATGTTTAGGCATTTTAAAGTTGCACTCAACCCTTGTAAAGAGTTCCAAAGTTTACTTCCTAATTGTCTTGACTGATTTATTTTCAAATTTTCCCATGACATTACACAAGCAGTTGACAGGTTTCCATCAAACTTATTCACATGTTAACCTACCAGAGGCTTCCAAAACCCCATCAACCTCATTTTCATTTTGGCTTCCCAATTGGTTTAGATTCAAGGTCTTCAGGACCAATTGTCCATCGTGTATAAGGTGCATCTCTATTCAACTGCACCTGTTTCAAAAAATGCATTACTTCCTTGGCAGCAATCAAATGTTGCATAAGCCTGTTAATCAGCTTTAGATTTGGGTCAGGTGTGTGGAGGAAAGGAAACACCTAAAACATGTAGGAAAGAGGTCCTTGAGTACCAGGGGTACGGAACCTTGGTTTAAATAAATATGAATTTTAGTTTCTGTAAACATTTAAAGTAACAAAAGGTTAAAGAAGATTTGATATTTTGGAATTTAGAAAAACTGGATAACTTAACCAATGGGGAAATTGAAAATTTTTAGTCTGATTTATATTCAATGGTGAAGAAAAACATTTTGACTTTGTTACATTTTATACACAGTAAAAATATAACGTTATCTCTACTCTATTTGTGGTTTTATTTGTAAGAAATAAACAATGTATGGTAGTGAAAAACTTAAATCAGGCACTTCTTGCTTGATTAATTTGTACAGTCAGAGCCTTAAAGAAGAAAAATAGAGGATGTAAATGTAAGTTAAAAAAAAAACAAAAACTAAAAACAGTTTGTTTTCCTGAGCTGTCAGCACAGTTGTCCTAATTATGCAACCACCCAAACAGAGCCCGCTCTAATCCATAGCCACAATGGCCTGTCAGATTTCCTGCAAAGATCAAGAACCCACATATAATCATATACACACAAGTGTACTATATTCTGTGCCACACTGATTTTAGAAACACTTACCTCATGCTCCAAGTCAACAAAAGAATAACTTTGCAGACCTTAAAGAATTTACACAAGGGTGACAAGATTCACCACGGGCACATAGTGCCCCAGATCAGTTCATATTCAAGTATTGGTTTGCAACTATTGGAGGACAGGGTGCTGTGACCTAGGGAAATGGAAGCGTTATGCCACCCTCCAGGGATATGCTCACTCTAATGCAAGTTATTAGAGCAAACAGCTGCATGAGCCATGGGGATTTTTTCTGCGTGTGTGCGCCTCATGTTTGGGTGTGAGTGCTGCATAAATGTTCACCATTGATATAAACATGCAGTGTTGATGTAGGCAGAAACAGCCACTTTTTCTTTGACATTTGTCCTTGAAATGTTTTTTTAACACATTTTTCTTAAGCAGTCCAAAATCTCCTTGGTGATTTGTCTGGTAATTAGGAATATTCCCAGTGTTAGTTTCTCAAGCATAATGTTATTAAGCACCTCATACTTCATTCTCTTAGCTTGGTAACACATTATAATAGCTGCAGTGTTATTCTCACCAGACCTCTTCAGACCAACAATAGTCACCTTTGCAATGAAAAGCATACCACATTTTTTCCTTTACATCATTATCATACAGTACATGATACACAAAAAATCTTTGAAAGTTAATTTACAGTTTTTTGCAAAAATATTTATACCTCAGAATTTTCTTCATATTATTGGAGTTTTAAATCAATGTATCTAATGCAGTTTTTGTAAACAAAGCAAAAAAAAAAAAAAAACAAAGTAATACATAATTGTGGGGTGTTAAAATGTATTATCCAGAAAGTTAAATATTAAGATTATTTTTCTTAAAATTTAGCAGATAAGAATTGGAAAAAAACCCTCTGAGTGCTTTATAGAATCCCTTTTCTTAACAACTTTAAATCTTTCAAGGTATGTCTCTATAATACATCTACAGAAACGGAAATTTGGCCATTGTTCTTTTCAGAATACAGTTAGATAGAGAGCTTCTATGATTGTTGTTGAGGTATGGCCACGGATTCACAGATTTCAGGTCTGGTCTTTTACAAATTAATTTACCTTGATCAGAACCATATTGCTGTAACTCTGGCTGACCCAGCCTTTGTATCCATGACCTAACAGCTTTTGTTTAAAATTACTCTGTGCTTAGTTTCATCCATCTCCTCTTTGCCCTATTCTGATGTTTCATGGAAATATCCCCACAGCCTGAATGTCCCACTATGTTTTAAGTTGTTGGTTCAAGTTAAGTTTCAGTGTTCTGTCCCCATAGCCATTTAGACAAAACCCCAAATTACTAGAGCACCTTCTTTTAGAAGAATGCAAAACAGCTTTTCTGCCATGGATTGTCCACATGAGCTAAAGCTCTCTGCAGATCTTCAAGAGTTAACATAGTCTTCTTGGCTGTGTCTATGAATAATGCAATCTTTAAGGCAGATCAAACAGTGCTCTGTTGGTACTTTCAAGATAAGGATATTGCTTTTAAAGATATCCAGCTAAAGTTCTTCATTAGTTTCTTACTGATCAGCTTGCTTTGCTCCTTGGTGCCCACTAATGTTACACACAAGGGTGACTTCTAATTTTATTTAGAGGCATCAAACTAAAAGTATATGAATACAAATAAATTTCACAATTTCCACATTTTGATAAGTAAAAAAGAAATTCTGTATTACTTGTCTTTTACTTTACATATACTATATGTAGACATACCACTTCAAAACGTCTGACAAAAGCAAAGTGTTATTATCACAGTTTTAGCATATTTGAATTGTTAACATATGTAAGTACCTCAGCTCTATGAATTAACTCCAAGCTAACAATTCAACAGGATTTCTTCTACCATTAAGAGAGTTTAGAAAAAAACAGCCTCAACTCAATTAAGTTAAGCTGCCATTGGCTTGATCTAAACTATACATATTTAAGTTTACACTAAAAATGAGAATTACATACTTAAAACTTTTGACTTCAATTTTGAGGGTGTCAAAGTTAACATTTGAAGAGTTCTGAAGCATCTTTTGCTCCCTTACGACTTGGGTGTGTAATCCATTTTATATTTTGTTGGTATTTCACCGGGTTGAAAAGATTCTTCATGGATACGGAGGTGAGTCTGGGAGAACATGAATAACTTGTTGACTGGATGTCGCGTATCCTATCTCCCTTCAAGTTTTCAGATGTTTCCCATTTGGGTAACAGACAACTGAAAGGGGATAAAGATAGTGGAGATACTCAGAAGGATGAAGGCAGACAACAATGCAGCAGCTCTCTGCATAGAGATGCATTTTTTTTTTCAGGCCAAGGCTGGCAGCACTTTTAAACTGCAGCCCTGGAAGCAAGACAAGCAAAGCAAAAAAGAAAAAAAAGGCAGCATTACTCAGATGGAACAGGAGGAGATGCCTTCTTAGTCCTCTTGTGAAAGCCATGGAATGATTTCCCACAAATAAAACTGCCCATCTAAGCACACTTTATATTCTTGCTGCATCTTTCTTTCTCTTCACATACACACAGAGTCAGCTGAGTAAGCACAGCTGCCTGAATGACTTTTACCTTTACCCAACTACGTTTTTCCAAGCCCCCTCCCCACCCTTTACTGCCCTGCCAGATGCTGTTTGTCTTACAGCCTTATGCCTTCAGAGTTCCAGGGCCATCTGAGCCACCCTGCAGTAGAAACATGCGCTTCTGGGTTATATTAGTCAGGGGCAGGATTAATGTGACAGCGCCTCCCAAAATGAGGCACAAAAACTATCATCCTCAGCTCCAACAGCAAGCTCCAGACACAAAGGAGGTTAGTGAGATGAGCTAACTGGCTTCCTGCTATCTAACAGCCCCCCAACTCCCCACCCACCCCTGTACTACTACACACACCACACACACAGCCATCCCTCCTGCACAACCTAAAACATGCCTTTGTATGCTAATGGAACATCAGAGATAAGTAATGACAGGCAGGGGGAAAAACGTGCATAGTATTAAATCATGCTCATCCTAGCTTTAAAGAATAGTAATGTATTGAGACATCCCCAGTTATTGATGTGTCTTTTATGGCATGCCTCTATTGATGAGAGTGTGACACTAATGTTTGCCCTGTGGCAGAGAGAGAAGAAGCATTAGAGGAAATGATTGCTGTTCATCTATTTGCATGAGAGAAAAGGAATGTTGTGTCAAAATACATACAAAGGAATAGTTTTTTTTTAAATTCCATCTTGTTCTCTTGTGAGACTCAGAAGTATACATCAGCGTCTGCATTTACTTAGCTCAAAATTCTCAATTTCTGTTTTTTTTTTTTCCTAGATTTCTCTTCACAAATGGTTTTGTAAATTGGATGATTTGAAATGCTAATTGTACTGCTGGAGGGTGAAAACGAAATCTTTCTTTCGTTGGATTATTTTAAGGCATCCATGCTCTGTATGTGGAAGTTTAGTTTCAGAAAACTCATGCCCGGGGAGCCTCTGTGTGTCAGTTGGGCTCAGATGGATCTAAAGCACCATTTGCACCATTGGCCGCACATTGCCTCCGTATGTTGCATAGTGGGCAGGCAATGTGGGACTCTCAGCTGGCTATGCAGAGTGGGTCAGCAGGACAGACTTTTTTGCCCATGGTCGTTATGAGATTTTTAGTTTCTTCATTTTGGATACAACTGAAAGCATGACATTTTTAGGCCTGTATTAAATAAACAGCAGAGAGAGACTCTGAAGAGAGAGAGAGAGAGGGAGGGAAAATGCTGGCAACTTAGAGGTTAATGAGAAGGGCAGATGGCAGCAATGTTACAAGTTGTCTCATAAGACCTTTATGTGAATACACAAACTAAAGCTAGAAAAGAACACCCTTGTAAGAAAAGGCCCTGTTCATTTAGTGGTCGTTTGAAATACTTACCAAGCCCTCAGATGGTTCAAAGGACTCCCATTGCAAACGTCCTTGCTTTGAAAACGATGTTCAAAGACAAGCAGCCTTAAAATTAATAAGTTATTGACCTTCCAGAATTCTGTTGGCTAATTTTCTCAAATCAACCACTTAGAAGTGCTATGCAAATAAAAAAAATAGCTGGATTTTGTCTTTGCGACAACACCAATAACTGAACACAAGGCTGTATTCAAGGCACCATTACACAAGAATTTTAAGACCAATGTGTTTTGTATATATTCCTTGTCGCTGTCTCAAATAAAACACCCCTAAAGGGAAATGCTGCTATAAGTAGGTTTGTTTATTAGGATGGCATTATAGCTGTAAAGATCAGTAAAGTGAATTCCTGTAGACATTTTTGGAAAAAGGAAATTTGCATTTCCTTCATGCTGACAATTAGAGTGTTAGTTACCTGGCTGCTAGAGGCACTTCAAATGTTTTATAGTTTAAATGGCTAATCGGATATAAGGGGTTTGTTTGTGCTTCAGGGGCTTTTCTTCTTCATAATGATTCCTACTGATTGTTCGTTATTGTAAAAAAAAATCTGTCTAAACTCTGAATTGAATTAAACAAGGAAAAACCGTTCAATCTGTGTCTCTGTTATGATCACATTTGACAAACTTGAAAGCATTTAAACTGAGTCTGTATGGAAATTACCTTCAAATAAGATTGAAAATAAGGGATTTTATGGTACTCCCAAAGAAAAAAAAAAAGCCTCGGGGGTTAATAAAGTGTCTATTTTATTCTTGTTGACTTAATTTTTACAGTTGCTTTTTCAAACATCTTCAAACATCAGAATTTCAACAAAATATTCTGCACCTTGTTCCCTTCTTCCTACCATCTATGCTAGATTATAGTAAGTCTACAAAAACAGAACTATGATTGCATTTCATAGTGCCAAATCCTCAACATGTGAGGCCTTCTGTGAAGTTTGTTTGTTAGAGAACATTGGTGAGAAGCTGCCAAGATTTAAAGAATGTGCTTTAATCAAACAAGACATTAATGAAACGTTTGGGCCTACATGCAAAAACCCCAGTGGGTAACACAGTACATCACCCAGACACACCACGCCCACAGTGAAGTATCCCAGTGACTGCATCAGCAGAGATAGGGAAGTTGGTCTGAATTGATAAGATGGGGTGAAGTAAGTAGGAGATATGTATGAGAGAAATTCAGTAAGAAAATGAGCCTGGAGTGAAGTCTCATCTTCTTAAAGGAAGATGGCTCTAATAAAACTACTAGGAACGCAATAAAAGGATGTAGATCAAAGCTTATTTGTGTGTTAGGATAGCAATTAAGAACCATTAGAGAGACTCGAAAAGAAATTACAAAAATTGCCAGGTCCCCATTTACTATTACTACCTAAATTCGCAAATAAATCAAACTGACATTTTTTTATATATATGTAAAAAAATTAAATTGAATACTTTTGCAGGAATCCTTTGCTGTTTATCTATCTTCATTAATCTTTCTGTCCTTTGTTGTCTCATTCCGCATTTCCCGCTGAGTATCTTGAGCCTGCGGTAATCCAGACAGCCAAAACCTTAGGCTCTAATTCGGTTTGCCATCATTTTATGCCCCTAGGATGATAACACTCAATGAACTAAACACTCCAAACACTACCTGAATGACCCCATCCAGCACATAAGGCCTGGCTAAGCCAAAAACCCCCAACAGATCTCTACATGTGGGCTCATGCTTCATCAAAAGTGTTTGTCCTTTTCCCTGACGGGGAGGGGGGTAATAGAATAGTGTCTTCCGGGGGCGAAGGTTGAGCTTGCAGAGATGGTGGAGAGCATCGTTAAAAGCATATGAGCGTGCTCATAAGAGAGAGGGGCAGACTGCTCAGGAAAGGGCAAGCTTTTATAGGGACAGCCTTTGGCTGTGCGTGCAAGCAATCAACATCTTGTTCCCTTTCTCTGCCTGAGCCTCTTTGAATACCTTGTTTTCCTTTCCGCTGTGGGTGTTCTAAACTTTTGCTGATTAGTTTTCTTTTTTTTTTTTCTTTTACTCCCTGTCCTTCTGTGGACCTATGCACATAGGTTCTCTGTGGCATTGTTACAGTTATTTTATCCAACTACAGCTGGAGACACTCTTTAAGTCTCTCTAAAAGGATGATGGTTCACAGGTGCTAGATCACGGCTCCCAGAGCATTAATATTGAGAAAAAGTTGACAATGACACAACATGGGAAAAACAGTATTTGCCACATACTATTTAATTGATTTGATGCCTGGTGGAAATGTATCATTTATATTTGGGTTATTTCAGGAGTTGGCTATAATTTTTTTGGGCTGCTCATTGCGACTTGGCAGAGACCATGGTCTAACCATGCAGAGGTAAAATGGGGTCAGAAAGGTTAGGCAATAATTAATGATGTTTGGGTGACTCTGCTTTAGTCTTGGCCCTTCCAAAAATAGATTGCAAAACTCACAGCGCTGAAGATTAGAAGGTTTGTTCTAATTAGCAGAAGTGACTCTGTATGGATGTGAAGCCAATAATCAGTTTTGGAAAGGCGACAAGGAGAAAAGGGACATGGCAGCTCCTGATGGGACTGAGATATCCAGAAAGATGAAGGGATAACAAAGCAGATATGCTTTTCTGATCATGATTGCAGATTTTATATCTAAACATTCTCAATAACTGGTAAGACAGAGTTTAATGGCTGTTTTCTAATTATGTTTCAAGACAAAAAAAAGAATAACCAGATATCAAGTACATTTTTGTATTTTGTCTGAAAGGAAAAGCATTGAAGACAAGCTACATTCCAATGTCGACTTATCCAGTACTTAAGGTGAGGATGTTTGTAGAATAAAAAGCAAAGTAATTCAAACTTACACTTATTTGGACACCAAAAAGATTGTGGTGAGCACAGCTCTTCAAGTGATACTAGGTCTGATAATATTATCTTAAAAGATGTTGAGTGACAAGAAAACCTATTCAACATGATTATTCAAATTGGTTAACTGGAATATTTTTAGATAAACAGCAGGTGTGACCTAAAAGGGAGCACTATAATAAAAACATCCATAAACATGTGACACACATAGCAGCTTTATGCACTTAGCGACACAGATGCAAATAACAGTGAGCTAATAAACCTTCTAGTTGTTTGGTAAATATGGCACATAAGTCAGGGCATTTTTCTCTTTGACTTTTACGGCCACTTGGTGTGTGGGTTGGTGGAGCAGCCCAGTCGGGTGCACCTAGATCAAGCTAGCCGATTGCTGCTAATATATTAAGTCATTGAGATTGCTCTTCCCCTTTTTTGTACCGATCTAAGCATCCAAGATGATTGGAGATGAATACATCTACCTAGAGGTTTACAATTAACAATCAAATACCGACATCTGACACTGAAAAAATCCCTTTTTTTAAATTTAAATAATTTTGGTGTGACAATTTCATTACTGAATGCATAAATGCAATCAGACAAATCTTATGTAGACTTAGTCATTTTGAGAACTTTTACCAGAACTTTTGTGTTCTTAATTGCAAGTTTACAGTTACCATATACGTATGCTGTGTATCCTCTTCATGGCAAAGCATTAACTACCAAATTACATGCTAAATGGGGAAGATGTGAAATGTTCAAACACATGTGTTATAGTTTTTTGTTTGTAATTAGTTAACAGTCTATAACAAAGTTCAATGTTTCAATAAAATTGATAGTAATGGGTTTTAATTAAATCTCTTTTACTGTGCCTTTTGTTCGTGTCAGACCAATGCATTGGATCTAAGAGGAAGAGCAACAAATAATAAACATTCATGTCTGACACGGTGGCTCTACCAGGGGTGTAAACATGATAGAATATTTCATTTCATAAAAGAAGAAAAAAAAAACAAAATATGTTTTGGAATTAGTATTGCTTCCAACCTCGCCTGTACTAACTGTCTGAGGTGTCATATTAGTTTTTTTTTTTAAAATAAACATTCACCACCATATTTGTGTTGCATCAGTTCAGAGATCAACACTTCTAGGGGACTGCTTTGAAGAATGGTTTGTTAGATTTTATTTACTGTTTTGAAACCTTAGAACAACTTCTTCTCCTAGAGTCTAAGTGAAGCCATGTGTGCTCTACCTGTCACCTGTAACCAGATCCACAATTTTCTGCTCAAATTTAGTGAATATTAAAAACTGATTATTACAAGGTATTTTCAGGACACAGTCTTCTTATTTCTGCTTCCTTTTAATTATATATGGAGCATTTTATATTCACTGTGTGCTTTGGATACCTTTTATCTGTAGGTAGACCCCACTACCACCCTCTTCATTTACAATTAGTTATTTTGGGATTTAATTGGCCATCTGGCTTTGCCATCTTGTGTTTCTGGAAATGGGCCATATTAGCCCCATGCTGTTTGGACAGCCCACACTTGACACTTGCCTTTCCTCCCAATATAACTATTCTGATTATTTTTGTTTAACTTGAAGCCATAAAGGAAGATTACAAGAGCTATTTTAGATCTAGAAGTTAGCTTCTGTTGCTCAATGGGGTTTTTAGTGGCACTTGTACATATATAGTTATATAAAAACTAAGGTGAGAGAAAATAAAAGGAAGAATGCATAGAATGAGTTATATATATGTCTTTCTCAGTGATCGTCTCTAGTGAACTCTAACTACTTGGCAGGTAGTGTAATTGTCCTGTTCATCCTGTCAGTCACAGTTAACTCTCTGCATAGTTTCTCCCACTTTTAGCTCCACCTGTGCCCCACCGTCTGCTGCATGTGATGACAGGCGCCACAGATCAGATGACAGGAAAGAGAATCTTGAGTGACAGTAGCTTTTATTCCTTCATCCCTGTCACTCATCCTGGCCACTGGGAACAAGTGTTTCAACTTAGCTGCTTGTCTATTGTACAGTACTTGCCTACACTGACAGAGGAGAATTAAGTCAACTCACATGCAGTTTTTCTCAAAGATGCTGGTCTTGATTTCGACATGGAGTGGAGACTGCCAGCTTCTGAGCAATAAGTGAATGACCTCATGGATGCTGCAGGGATCAAACGAATTCTTGCCAGCGGGTTTGCTTTGGCTTTGGGCAAAGTCCTGCTGTTTTAGCAAAGCCAATGAAATCACTTCTCTTTTTCTCTTTAAATGAATTATTTAAATGAGATCACACAGAGGCCATCAAAAAACAAAACAAAACTATAGCTTCTAAAAAAATATTCACACCCCTTAGACTTACTTAGTTTAAGGGGTATTTAGTTTGGCACTTGTCACCCAACTAAACTGCATTGATAAAAGAAGTCACCAAGAGGTCCATACTAATTCCTCAAGTTGGCCAAAAGGAAATGAATTTTTTGATGAAAATTCCAAATTATTACTATATGGATAAATTCATAATCCTTCAGAACACAAAATATCTAAACATTCTGTAATTGCTTTTAAATGATGGTAATGGTGAATGATGGTGTTGGCAGAATTAGGCTTAAGAGACAATTTTCTTATTAGTAAGGACAGGAAGGCTGGTTAGAACTGCTCAAAAAGCTAAACATGTGGAAATCAAGGGAAAAAAAATGGTTGTAGGCTGCATTACAGTTGAAACTGGACCAGGGCTACAACAGAATGGTTTGGATACAATCATTATTATGTGACTGAGACTCAATTAAAGTGGCTCAGTCAAAGCCAAGACCTCAATTCAACATTGGGTATGTGTTTTATTGTATTTGTTTTTTTAATGATACCATAAAAATCCTTGGCTCTTACTGGTTAGGTTCTGATCACCATAAAAGGTTTAGGTGTTGCTGTCTACTTAATTCACTTAACATGAGTGGTTGACTAAATTCCAATTTCAAATTTTCTTCTCTGCCTTACGTAATGTGTGTCACTCCAAGGCAGCAGGAAAAGAGAAAGTGAAGTGAATTTATTATCTTAGTAAAACAACAAGCAGATAAAAGTTTAAACTTCACCCTCGGCACTTGTTTATCGTTTAATGCCTGTGTCAGCCTCGGACTTTGAATACTAAAAAGGCTGAGCACAGAGATGAGCACAGTGCTCTGAGCTAGCCAGCAGACATCTTGCTGATTTGCTTCAATTTTTTCTGGGTTGGATCTAATCAATTCCTGTTGACGATCAATTCTGGCTGAGCAACTTGAGGTAGAATAGAATCAAAGAGAATAGCTATGCATCAAGTGTTGCACGTAGTTGAAAGCTCTTAAGCAATACTGATAAGTTTTTTTAGTGGCAGTTACAAATTTTTCCGAGAGATTGAGGTAATTCTGTCATTTTGGTTAAGTTTGAAAGAATAAACGATATATTAAAAGAACTTTGTCTTCATTAGAGAATGCTGGATAGTGGAAATTGAAGAAAAAAAAAACAGCCTACTTCCTGCAATTTATCAGGCTGTTCCAGTGTTGTAGTTAGGTGGTAGATATCTAACACCAGAGCTGGTAGGGAAGCTAAGTTTGACTGTTAAGGTTTTGGATATGTTCGGCCTCCAACTGCTTGCTCCTTATTGTGTGTTTTAGTGCCTGCAGGCTTTTTCTATCATGTTTACACACTCTGGATAATGTAAGCCTTAGAGGTGTTTGATGTTGGGTTACATCACTGAACTCCATCAACCTTCCTCACATTTTCTGAGCTCACATACACAAATGTATCGAGACTGTGATGCAGCATGCCATGATACAGAGGTGGGAACTGGCTGGTTGCTGCATCACCATGACAAAACATGACAGATGTGTTTAGGCAGCGGAGTGCCGGACCTGCCACACAGCATTAAGCTCACACAGTCAGAGAGGAAAGCGCTGCTTATTCCCACACAGGGAGTACAATCATGGACATAATAATGGTTTGTCCACAGCTCGAGATGTCTGAGTCGGCCTGAAAAAGACTACCTGCTAAAACACAAACCTTCTGGAAATTAAGGCATCTTACAAGTGAATTTTCTTGATAAGGAGAATTTCGAGGAGCCATCTGATTTGATGCTTTTCAGCACATGGTGAATTTCAGTGGCTGATTCCAAATGACTTGCCACAAATTACTGACATGAACTAACATAAAAATGATCAAAGATAATCTCATTATTCTCCCAACACTCAGTGAGCCCTTTCACAAAATCCTGATTAATCATTAATTCATCATAAGGAGGTGCATGCACGCCAGATTCGGCGGAACTGACAGATTTTGACAGGTATCCTAACGAACCCTTTCATCTTTGGTTTTCATCTGCTTTTCGAGCCTCGGTGGAAACCAATCAGTGGACTACAAGGAGGTCTATTGTCGATAAAAATCTAAACCCACGACGGATCCCTCTTCAAATATTAAGCTTTTTTGATAAATTATGAAACCTTATAATGGAAAATGGGGGAGAACCTCTCCTCTGCTGTTCTTCTATCAGACTTCTGTGCTCAGATGTTGTCATGCATTATCCCGCCGCTCCACCAAAGAGCTGACTCGGACACATTATGAACATAGCCTTTTGTTCCTATTAGCGACCAATCTGTGGTCAGCTCTTCTGTTCTGAATGTTGGCAATTACCTGAGAAACCACTTATAACAAGTTTAACACTGTGCTATGAAATGAAAAAAAAGAAAAAAAAAACTTTTAGCTGAACCTTTAGAAAATGGGGCTTTGATACTTTTATATTAACTGCCAGTTCCAATATATAATAAGAATGTATTATGCAGAGTGTGTAGAAGAGGAGAAATTTCTCTCCCCCTCACAATAAAATGCATTACTCCCAGGTAATAGCTGAAAGTCTCTGTATGAATGTTTCAACGTTAAAACGTTACAATGTAAAAGGTGTGGTTTATCTCTGTTTTTCAGACCCTTTTTCTCTTATACAACCTAAAAATATCCATAACATGCTTCTTGAATTCACAGTAAACATGCCATGTAAAGGATGGCTCCCTGATCTGCTAATACCAAAGTATAACTTTTCTGTCTACAAAAAGCTTTGATAGACAGCTCACCATACCGTCCCCATGGTCGAATGTGGCTGTGGAAGCATCATGTATGTACCAGAAACTAGTAGGTTGGTCAGAGTTGATAGGAATAAATAGAGGGCAAACATGAAAGAAAATCATTTGGGGATTTTAAAGTACATTAGACTTTCTTTGAATAATAAATATAAAAAAAACTCTGCATTTTTATTCTGTGATTTCACAATTATTTACAGCTTTGTGCTGCTGTTTGTACCAAAATCTTAATCAAGCTGGTAGTTGTGCACTTACAAAAATATTTCACACAACACAAGTTCTGTAATTTAATTTAATAAAAAAACTAATTTACTTGAAATATTTTTAGCACACACTTAACGTGTATGTGACGTGTATAGATGTGTATGTGCTGTATATTCATTAGTTTTGTATAGCTTAGTTATTTAAAAACATAATTGTCAGATTTATGTACTGTATTTTGAACTAACATACTATACTTACTCAAAATTAATACTAATGAAAGTATTCATTTGAAATACAGAGCTCAATGTTAAAATTGCATAGTAATCAGGTTACCTTTATGCAATTTAAACAATAAAATTTATGTATTTGAAATAAATACACTCATTGCTATTAAGTTTAAGTAACTACACCTTTTTAAATTCAAATATATAAGCTTGATAACTATCTATTTAAAACAATTACTTTTTAATACAAAATAATGTGCATAATTAAGGTGTATTCAATAGTTCTTTCTTAATATTATCTAAAAGATAAATTGGAATTTATGTATTGATATTACATAAAACTGAAAATTTAGGTGAAACTGTTATGCAGGTGTGACAAAGCTTTAGGTCATTGAACTTTTACATTCTGTATTTGAGAAGTACATCTATGAAACTGTTAATAGCACTACAGTTGAAGTCAATGTAGTTCTTCTTAACATACTTCAAGGATGAGGATGAATGAGGATGACGAGGAGAATCTGCTAGAAGCAGCTCCATCTTTGACGTGAAGTGCTTTTACATGTTTTTTTTTTAGAAAGACAGATTCTCCTTTCTTCATATTCATATCTGCCTATGTCTTCAGTCACAGTTCTGAGTTTACCAGCTGTGATGGTATTAGCCCTCCGAGAGGTAGATAGCTGTCAGTTGTGGTCTTTGCTATAGCAAGTAACACACACCACTCAGATGTGTTGTTTTCTTGCCTAGGCTGCACTTTATAAGTCTGGTTGTAGCCTGGTCTCTTTTCTGAAGGATAGTGGACAGATCAGGCCTGAGGGAGTATGTGTGAAGTGCAGCGGCTGCCAACATGGTTGTGGTCACAGCGGAGGTCAGCAGTGTTCAAACCCTCTGGCAAAGAAGTGAGTCCGTTTAATATGAAGTTGAGAGACTTCTGTTTCCCTCTCACTTGCTTACACGTCGATGTGTGAAAACCATATATTCTAGGTAACAAGAGGACTTGGTGAACTTCAGAGTCTCATTATACTCTTTCAATCTGTATTTGAAGAACTCCTAAATAACAAAAAGCTCATTAATTAAGCACTCATGTATAGAGACTCCACAAACTAAACTCTCATCATTAGCCTTTCAAGTTTTTCACAGCCATTCACTCAGCCAAAATAGCCACTCATGATAAAAGAAAATCAGCCATTTATAAACAAAAGCAGCAGTGGCCTCATAAGCGAGATGAGGGCCTACACAGTATGACACAGTATGCCAAAAGCTTGCTCACTTCTCCCATCCTGAGTCTCTTGGCTGTCGCCATGGTAATTGAGTTTCCTGATGAAAGCTGTCCACCATTGAGATGCATACGTCACTCTAATCGGTCAGGCATCCCGTTCCTGCTTACAGCAGTACATCTAGCCACTAATTTGACAGCTGTAGCTTTAGATTCTGCCCCCCACCCCCTGCCCTGCACATACCCTCACACAATCTCCCTATCCCCAGCCACCCCACTGCCGCTACTGATACAAGAGATCCTAATGAGAGTGCACATGTTCAGCTCACAGACTCAGAGAGGTTCTGACTTTCTTCCTTAGGCTAGGACCAAATTCAGCACTTGATATTGCTGTTCGGGTGTGACATTTCCCAGGCAGGGGCATATTCACACACCTTTCACAAACCTCCCTGCTCTGAGGCAGGATCTAAAAATAATCAGAGGATGTTGCAGAGATGCGGTTCAACAATAAAACCTCTCCTGAGCCGCAGTCTTTTGCTGCTCTCTAATTGGCTACGGGACCTTTTCAACCACTTCATTGGGTGTTTTGACAGTACAAGAGCCCATATACTGCTAGCAGCCTTGAGATGATTTCTTTCTTACAAAATTGTATCACTGAGTCATTTGGTTTCTATTTAAAAGTTAACAAAAAAGCTAAATAAATATAATTTTGTAAAAAAGGTAAATGTTATGAACCTAACGCCAATCAGTCATCAATCAGTATTTTCCTTTTCGATTTATTTTTATTAGCTAAGCCTTTTAAAATTGCATAACGAGATAACAGCAATAGAATAAGTAAAATTTCAACATTTCAAATGTCCTTTTTATGGCACTTCTATTGAAAAATTATTCACATGACAATAATGAAAACTAAACAGAAATGTTTTAGTACTGTGGCCCTTCATAACCTTTTCAAATCAATTAAAAACATCTTCAACAGACATATATTATGTTGCTAAAACATCATAAAGACCTTACTGTTAAAATTAGGAGAAACATATAAAATAACTTCAAAGTTGTTAGATCTAACTTCAAACAGAACAGTCACCTTCAAGTGAAAAAATCTGACGCAGCAGTGCAATTACAATCAACTGTATATCATTTTCAAAACTGACAAAAAGTAAAACAAAGCTATCAGAGAAGCTGCCAGGAGGCTGGCTCATCCAATACTAAACCAAAAAGAGACAATTTTAAGGCGATTGCTGTTATAATAAAAACATAAATCTTAGGTTGAAGAAGTTTCAAGAAAATCATATTTTTTATGGTTAGCCAAGTTAAAAGCTTGGCTTCACATTAATATGCAAAGTGATCAAGGATTTTCTTTGGAGTGTTTTTGACGATTACACAATTAAAAATATAGATTTAACTAAGAGAAAACAAAGGAAGTGTTGAGAGCTTTGAAAGTGTGATACTCAAGGCCACTTTAAGTGCCACCACCATCCTCGGACTAACTGCAACAAGATGACAGGAGGTTTACACCAGCGCAGGAATTTTTTGATAAGCACTGGCTGTATAGCACATGTGACAACAATATTTGCATATCTGGTCAGGTCTGGTTAGATTGTCAGGAAGAAGGTAGAAAGAAGGAAAACCACTTATACCATCTATATTTAGAAAAAAAAAACAGACCTTTTAGAACTGTGCAGGCTCATATGTTGTGATGTAAATTAAACAATGTAACCAAATTACAATTTAGGTCAAGTTGAAAAAAATATGGACTATTCTATGTCTGGTATTTTAGGTCAGTCAGGCAGTTTAGAATATTTTAGAAAGTTTAGGATGGAGAAGAACCTCATCTGGGAATAGATTGGCCAAGTCAGATCCCATAAATCAGTCTGTCTGGAAGCAAGTGGTGCAGTACAAAAAGAAAAAGCTAGGAGATGCCCTCACATCTGAAAAATTTAGAGGTAAAGTGGGCAAATATAGTTAAATTAAGCCTTTGCTAAGAGAGCCTTATACAAAAATAGTAACTACCACAATAGAAATAAAAAGTTCCTGTTGGGATCTGGGAGTTTTGCCACCTTCCTCCAGCAGAGCGCGCCGTGGGTCTCCTGGGCTGGAGCCCTCAGCAC
>JAUZNJ010022713.1:0-16979 GCA_034780135.1 Jordanella pulchra | reverse complement strand
GACGGGCTAATGTTAGCTATGGCTGCTGCAGACGGGCTAATGTTAGCTATGGCTGCTGCAGACGGGCTAATGTTAGCCTCAGAGCTCCACTGGTCGCTACCGTTCTCTCAACATCGGAACTTTTTTAAAACCTATGGACTAAATCAATAAATGGGCCAAAAAGTGAAGCTTAGATGTATAATATTCTCGCCTCAAATGATCTTAAAACGTACTTTTTTGAACAACGGCAACAGAAAAATGAACTTTTAACTTAATACTCTGAGCTCTGTGAGCGCAGCTCCGGAAGCTGCTGCTGCCGCGGTGCATGCTGGTAAAACTGCCAGCCTCAGAACGCAACAAGTCTGCTCTGATGCATGCTGGGTAAAGAGGGAGGAGCAAGAACAACATCTGGGGAATTTCTCCGTTCTCGGTCTTTTGTTCTTGTGAATTGGAATAGTACTTGGGCCGAGGCTGATGACATTTCACGAGCACATGAGAACGCAGAAGTACGCATATTGAGAAACGTCCAGTACTTTGCTGGCAGACCGCGAAAACGAAAAAGCAATGTCCGGTGTGTTTTCTCTTGGATTATGGCATAAAATGTGCGGTCTTAAAGAAGAAAATGCAAATTCAAATAGGATGATTAATTACTAATGTCATTTATGAGTGAAATAATGCATGCAGCCACATTCTTAAAATTTTGAAACATAAATTTCAAATGTCTTTTTCTTTTCAATTAAGTAAAAGGATGAGCAGTGTTAAAGAAGAGGAAAAAAAATGCAATCAGGATTATTGATTACTAATTTCATTTATGAGTCAAACAATGGAGCCACATTCTTAAAATGAAAAAGCATTTTTGAAAATGCTTTTTCATTTGAAATATGGTAACGATTTGCTTCCATACCCTTCCTCTATCAAGAGAAAAGGGATCACACTTTTTAAAAATGTAATTATCAGTCTGATTGTTCACAAACCAGAGTCCAGACATCAGTTAATTAGAACATGTTATACAACCAGACATTGGTAAAGTACTCAAGTAAGATTAGTGCTACTGCATCGTCCTTTTTACTCAAGTAAAAGTAAAAATGAGTCATCATACAAAATACTCAACCAGGAGTAAAAAATCTACCCTAAGACTTCTACCAAAGTTGTTGGACATTAACATCTTATCTATTGTTTATAACCAATGTAGTCATAGAAAGTCGATGTGCAGCGTTTTATAGACTGAAATAAATGTTAAAGATTATACAAATAAATGACATGATTAAAGAATTGTCCAAAACATGCAGAAGAAACACTTTTCCAAATCTACTTTTAACATGAATCATTTAAAACTGATCTTTGCAACGTTGTTTATATTTTAGAAAAGGGTACAGTTATTGCATTTCCAAACAGCTAAAGTTACCCACAGAGAAGTACTTATACATCATATAAATATTCCTCAAGTAAAAGTAAGAAGTAAAGCTACTCCTCAAAGTTTTTTTTTAAATGTTGCTTAACTAACTGAGTAAATGTCACTAGTTACCACCGCCTCTGCTAATAACATGAAGAGGCTAAAATGAGCAGCTATCTATCATTTAGTGTGTTTTCAGACAATAATAGGTAATGGGTGGCCTGGTTTTAGTTAGTCAAGGAGTGCTGAAACAATTCACACCATCATTAGCTTAGCTTCACTTTCTCTCTTTTACATATTTCATAGCCAAACATCTCAGACATTGAGGATTTATAACAACTGTCTGAGTGGATCCATCCAACATGAAGATCTGTTTTCATGAGAAAACAATAAGGGACGGCGGTCCTTTTCACACAAGACATCGTTTTCCTCTCTTTGTTTTCTGGATAGACTCACCATAGATTCCCACTGTAAGTAAACTGGATAATTGTTTGCAGGTGATCTGGAGTTGATGAGTTTTCACGCCTCCTCAAACCAAACAAGCTGTCAGAGTAAATCAGCTCTGGTCTGTCTCAGCCAGCACAACTGGCAAATGAAAAGTCAGTCTTCATAATTCATGTAAAGATCTAAGAGTGAAAAAAACAAGGGGAAACCAGAAAGGACACAAGCAAGTTCTTTTCACATCATTGTTTGTGCTGAGCTACTGGCAATAAATGCTTTATGGAGCTGTTTGATTTATGTAACAGAATATCGACAGGATGTGAAAAAATGATTTGTGAATTTCTCCACTTGTTTGTGTTCTTCAGGACGCGAATGTCCCTCTGAGACAAACAGGCCTTTAACGGAGGATGAAGAGGAGCTTTGTCAGGCTGAAGCCTTGGGATTGTTTAGTGCTGCCGATGTGTGTTTGCTGTGTGTACGAGAAAGAGATTATGTGGGAGTCTGTGAGACGGCGTGTGCTTCTGCGAGGAAGAGATTGAGTGACACGCCTGTATTTGTGTTGGGACAAAAAAACGAGGAAGACAGAAAAAACAGGACAAGAGTTTTGTCATTCTATTCACTTTTCAGCCCAATATCGACAGACAGAGACGCGTGTTTACCTGTCAACAAAGGTAGGAGTGTGTGTCGCAGGGAAAGCTCACGAGATAAAATGAAAGCAGAGCATCTTAAACACTTTGCAGCTGCTTGTGAAGCACCATTTAAAAAGGTAAGTCAAATATTTGTTTTCAGCTAACCCTCAGTTAGTGAAATTACTCAAAATTTCTTCAAATGAAACTTATTAGTTTATATTCCTAATACATGTACTCCAATAGTGTGGACAGCAACAATGTCCCAATCAGGATTTGGTTTTCAGTCCATCCCATCTGTTTTCTTTCTCGCATATTTCTCTCTGCTGATCCGCCTCAATATGCTGCTCCAAAACAGAGCTATGTATAGAGCCTTGACAATACAGCAACTTAAACATTTATTTTGCAAAGAGGATAAGAAACGCTTCCTTCACAGACACATCGAATTGAGGCAACATCCCATTCTTAATCCATGGGGTCTAATATAAAGTCAGGCAGGCATGCAACTATGAAAGCTAAAACTCCTGTAGAATGGCTTTCCAAAAATATTTGTAGTTACTGCCCAACTCTCAGTCTGTTGGATTTCCATCCAGAGATGCCTGCAGAGAACATGTTATATCTATGTGTGACAGTGTGGGGTCCTGTCACTATGCCTTCGACTGATCATGCACCTTGGCTACTTGACCAACAGGATATCCCTTTGGCTGACTGGTCAGCGAGCGGGACTTTCATCCGGGAGGCTGGGGATCAAACCCTGTCTGGGCCCTCTGTAGTGCACCTTGCCACACATGTACAGGTCCTTCTCAAAATATTAGCGTATTGTGATAAAGTTCATTATTTTCAACAACATTCATTGCACACTAGCTGAAATATTTCAGGTCTTTTATTGTCTTAATATGGATGATTTTGGCATACAAATAATGAAAACCCAGGAAAAATCTTCCGCTCACTGTTGTCCATAATCTTCTTCACTTTATGAATAATTCTCCTTTGTGAAATAATCTCCAGAAGTTTCAAAGGAGTTCCTAGAACAGAGCTGGCCTTCTTTATTAGCTTGTTGAGCTTTTCTAAGTCCTTTGCTCTGATGCTGTTACCCCAGCAGATGATGGAAGAAGAGATCACGCTCTCCACAACAGACTAATAGAATATATACAGCATATTTTTGCAAACACCAGAGAACCTAAGCTTCCTTATGAAGTACAGTCTGCTCTGTCCCTTCTTGTAGACAGCTTCACAGTTGCATCTCCAGTCTAGTTTGTTGTCCAAGTGAACACCAAGGTATTTATACTCCTCCACCACCAACTCATCATGTCCCATGATGTTAACGGGATTCAACATGTTCCTGTTTCTTCCGAAATCTACTATCATCTTCCTTGTTTTGCTGACATTTGGGATCAGATGATTGTTTCCACACCGTGAAACAAAGCTGTTAACCAGCTCTCTGTATTCAGCATCTTATCCACCTTTGATGCACTCAGACTGCAGAGTCGTCTGAGTATTTCTTCAGGTAACAGGACTCTGTCTGGTACTGGAAAGAAACCGGATGGCCCCAACCCCAGAGGGTGTAGAGCTGGTTCACTTTCCCACAGCCAGAACAACTCTAGTCCTCCAGGAGCAGAGGTTCGACCATCAGCCGGACTCTCCTCTCCAGCAGCCTGGCATAGGTCTTCAGGGGAGGCTGATAGTTGGAGCACACCCTCCAAACCCCTTCTTGAGGAGGAGAACCAACCACCCCTTTCTGCCAATCCAAGGACACTGTTCCTGACCTTCACAGTGTTGAAATAGCTTGTCAGCCACAACAGCCCGACTCTACACTAACAACAGGCCTTGCGAAATTCCTCAGGAGCTTGTATTACCAGTGATGTAAAAGCTTTGACTGGAATCAGACGGCACACTTCGTAAGACAACAAGAGTGAGACAAGGTGAGACAAGGCAAAACACTCCAGGATGGGAAAACTTTAAAAAATCCTTATGAGCAGCAGAATAATAAAAATAGGAAAGTCATCATATTTACATGTTTACTCAATGAACCATGGCTTGTTTACTTGCTAATGTCTTATATGGTAAACAAACTCAGAAAGAAATACAATTTTGCTGTTAGATCTATTTGCTCTAAAGGTGACGTAGCCAACTTTCTCTATTCAAAAACCCATGCTCCATAACAGCAGAATAATACAATGCATTGTATGGATTTCATATGGCACCTTCCTGTTATGTTACAGAGAACTGGGTTTAGAGAAAGCTGCTCAGCATGACAGGCATGTTGTTTGATGGAATGTGACGGCGCTGACTGGCTGATCCAATCATGTGACCACGGGAGAAATATCAGACTTAAAAGTGTGATGTAGTTCAAAAAGCCTCAATCATCATCCTGTTTAGATGCTGTTAAAGCTAGACTCGTGTAGAGGGAAATCCAGCAGTGAAGAAAGAGAAAAATGTAATAAAGGATAGATTTTGTAATTTGAGTCTTTTGAGTCTGTTTAACTAACATATGATATGCTGGAATCTCTGGGTAATTGTGCACTTTAGGTTAGATTTATCTAATTTTAGAACCTGCAGTTTGTCAATGCAGTAAAGCAATTATCTGAGGACTTTGGTATCACACCAGCTTCTTTAGTAGGAATCCATTTGTAAGTAAAAACTTTTCCAGAATAAATTTAGCATTGTGTTTAGTTGAAAATACCAGGACATTCCTTCTGAATTTGTTGTTTTAAAGGAGAAACTTGAAATAGTGCTGCAGCATAGAATACAATCATTTTATATTCTCCAATCGAATATGGTTCTTTGTTTTTTACTTTTCATTTCCAATCTCATTTCAAATGTAATCCACATAATGAGGAGAAAGAAAAGGGAAAAAGGTGGGAACAGGTTTAAATAGAAAGAAGGACATAGAAATAGAGGAGAAAACAGGTCTGCATCTAGACCTGCTGAAAACAAAACTAAACCAGAAAACCAAAACAGCAAACAAAGTTTAATCACCTGTGTGTTTGTGTTTAACAGTATTTGTCCCCATACAATGTTCAATAGTCGGGTGTGGAAGCCCACAGAGCCGCCCCCTCAGGACATGAGGGAGGCATGAGGAACACCAGACCCATAAACACCCAGTGTATGCTTCATTATTTGATTCGATCTATTCTTCTAACCTAAACTTGGAGCATATTGAAAATATACAATGAAGTAAAAGTTAAGTTCACCGAGAAGTGTAGTCATCCTGGACATAAAGGTCTCTTCTTTTTCCATGACCAAACTTCAAGGATTCTGCACACAGGTTTAAACTGATCTGGTAACTACTTTGCTGTCCATAGCATGATGCTCACACCACCATACTTCATAGTAAATTAATCTTGTCTCCTGCTGGAATAAATGAGGTGAAGCCATTAATAATCATACTATGAATGTATATGTATTTATACCTGGATGTTTAACCCAAAGTAAATTAATGATTCAAAATAAATGCAATCTTCATTGTTTGTCTTTTTTAATTAAAAGTAATGAGTCCACAATAAAAAGTATTCAGATAAATTTCCTAAAGCTCCAAATTTTTATGAAAATTATGCTTTAAGCTTCAGGCTGATTTCATTGTTTTGTTTGCTTCTTCTCTCTTTAAGGCTTCAGTCACACGCTGAAAACTAGCATTGTTGCCTCCCTGTCTCCTCCTCCTTCCTCCTCCCTTCTCTCTCTCCTCTCCATCCGTCCTCCTCCGCTCCTCACCAACACGCACCTCGACTTGCGCATCGCCTCCTCCGGCAATAATGACCAAGGATTCCCCGGAGGAGGAGACCCGAGCTCCGGGCGCCGGAGGAGGAGGAGGAGGAGGAGCAGGGAAAGCTGCATCCAGAAGAAACCGAGCGGACGACAATGTCACCATCCTGACATCCTCCATGGATCTGTACCGGGCCGGCCGGAGCCGAGCCAGCAGCGGCGACGCCGCCCTGAGCCTCACCTCCTCCGTGGACCTGAGCTCCTCCTCCCTGGAAACCAGCATCCAGACGCGGATTTTTAAGATCATCGTCATTGGGGACTCCAACGTGGGAAAGACCTGCCTCACTTTCCGCTTTACGGGGGGCAGCTTTCCAGACAAGACCGAGGCCACGATCGGCGTGGACTTCAGAGAGAAGGCGGTGGAGATTGAGGGGGAGACCATCAAGGTAAAGGAAGCAGAGGAGCTCCCCCATCCTCCCCCATCCTCTCCATTTGTTGATCAGCTTCAGCTCAGGGCCTGTTGTCTCATTTTACCCCCAAACTGAGGAGGAATCAAACATTTCTCCCTAACAGGTTCATTCCATTCCTCTGGAGTGTTTTTACATTTTACAAATGAATGCAGGAGTCCACAGTAACCTGGGAGAGGGGGGGATCTTTGTTTTCCAAAACAAAGCCTGGCAGTCTATGCATCTACCTTACTAGACAGAGAGGAATATCTAGAAGAGATCTGATTAAAAGTGAAATATTATGTCCTTCTTTTCTTCTTTTTGTCTCTTTAAATCCATAAACCAGTTTTAATCCTGCAGTTCTGGGAGGTTTTTAGAACATTAAGGAAAAACCAGCATCCTAAAGACCAAGGGCCACAGCAGACAGGAAGAAAGTTTAAAGCAGGTTATAGTTTCTAAAACAGCATCTCTATCCTAATTAGATGAATTGGTACTGACACTGAAACTGGAGGTGTGTCAGAGGTTGCTATGTGCTGGAAGTAGGAAAGGAGGTAGGAAGAGGAAGCAGGATGCTTCCTTTCTTAGCTCCCTTAGCATAGCGACCTCCTGATGCTCATATCCACCACGGATTCCCCAAATCCTTTGCATGACAGGATGTACAGTCAGAGCTGTCCTTCACTCTGTGAAACACATGTTCTATTTGTGTGGTAGTCTCATTGTTGTTTGCATGACCTTTTAAAATAGTTTTGAAATCATGTGTTTACTTTACACAGCACTTTTTCAACTCCTCATTTGAAAATGTAAAGATTTTGTACCAAAAGCAAAGGGCATTAAATAAAGAAACAGTTCATAGGTTCCACGGTAGCTGTCATTAGGATTCCCCGACCCTGGCCTCATATTAAGAAGAAAAGTATTGTTCAAAGAAAACAGAAGGATGTCCAGCTCTTAGTTTGCACTAAACATGTCCCCGATCGCACATCCACAATAACAGGGAACCTAAGGGCTTAAAGGAACCAATAGAAAGCAGGCTATTAAAAAAGGTCTTTAAAATCTGAAGGGCAACAACATTTCAGGGATTAAAAGCCTAAATAAAAAGTATTGAGCTTTGATGTGAAAACAAATAACAGCTGTTCGAAGATGGTTGGGTTAGTGTTTCCTCACGGAAGTTCAAAATTACAATTACAAGTAAATAGCAAACTGGATTCATAATTTTTTGTTAATATTAGAGATTGACCAATACACCAGCAGGCCGATATTTATGGACAATTTCAGCGTCTCTGTTCTTGTTATCGGTATGGGAACACGCCCCCTATGGGTGGCACAGTGCAATTGCAGAGGGTTGTGGTAAAAATGAAATGAATAAATGATCCAGTTTGTTTTGTTTTTTATTTTTTATTGATTGCAATGTTAAATTCTGTTTTACAGAATAAAACAGTAAAACTTCAAATAATTTTACTTTAAATGTTGTAATTTTAGCAATTTATTATAGATTGTAGTTTATTTTACTACAATATTTGATTTACTGCTGTTGACTTTTCCTAAAGGTCTAAGCAGGATTAGAGATTGAGGGGACGCGGCCCAGCGAGAAAAGCTTTGGTGCATCCAGCAGCCATGCCTTAAGATCATGTAAAGCTCAAGCCTTTCTGCTCCCTATCTGCTACCTGTTATGAATGTCAAGTTTGATTCATTACTCATTTTGTAATATGTCTCATAATTGTGTCATTTCTATTACCTAAATGGACGGACAGAAACAATATCAGCTCTAAGAATCGCCCAAAAAATATTGGCACTACATATCAGGATCAGTTGGACTGATGTCAAAATAATCCTTATTTGCATGGGCCTTAAAAACACTGGTTGATCTCTACCAAATACTGAGCCAAAGTTTCCCAAATAAAAAACCTAGATCCAGCTAATGCTGCTGGAGAGAATGAACAGTGCCCTCTAAGGGACAGCAGTGACAATACAACACTTTAGTAAAATTACCTTTAAGTAGATGTTATCAACTAATCAAATGCAAATAATTTTAATATAATAAATCATTAATTGATATTTAAACACAAGAATATTATTTTACACCCCTGATGTCAGGAGGAGCTGTTTCTGTTTATACCCAGAACCCTTCTGATATCACATTGTGGACTAGTTGACACCATGTAACCTAAATCATTTCTGGTTTTTCAGGCTCGATTCTCAGCTGATCTTCTTCCAGTTAAACCTGCACCCTAAGTTTGAGGTGTATAGTCTTATATACGTGTTTAACTTAGCTAGTCATGTCATTCTACCTCAAACACTGCTTGTAACCTGTTCTAATGAAGGTGATCCCATCAAGGTAGAGAACAGCACTCTCCTGAGACTGTGAGAATATCATCACAATGCTTCCTGTTGTCCTGGAACATTACCCAGAGGTTTAATGTTGTTGTTTTTTGTTTTAGACAGTTTATTAAAGGAAAAACTGCGCTGTTTTAAAAAGCTCTGTGTTAATTTAGACTTAATTTAAGACATAAAGACAAAGCTTTTTCTTTCTTGTTGGCATAAAATGTTAATCAAATTCTGTCTGTCTCTACAGGTGCAGGTGTGGGACACAGCAGGCCAGGAGCGCTTCCGCAAGTCAATGGTGGAACACTATTACCGCAACGTACATGCAGTGGTGTTTGTTTACGACGTAACCAAGATGACTTCCTTCCGTAACCTGCAGACATGGATTGAGGTTAGCATTAAAATGAAAAAAAGAAAACGTTCTTTTGTTTTAAGACCAGAATGGCAGATTGAAGCCTTTGGTGTTCCGGGTTACTTTTATTAGTGGCATGCTGGTTTTGCATACATGAAACCTAATATTCAGACACTGCATAAAAAAACATAAACCATTTAATTCTCACTGTCTGACATTTACTCAGATCAGGCTTTTTCTCTTTTAGTTCAGTTATAATTCCCCAAATTATTTATCCATTAATAGTTCATTAGCTGTTGTGACTCACCCTAGACAAAGTTTGATGGTAACAGAAACTGTAGACAAAATAACCAGAGTAGGGAAGGTTACTTTAAAAATGTAACTAGTTATAGTTACTGTGAATAAAGTAACTGAGTTACTACCTTAACTGCAGTCCAATCAAAGTAAGTAGTTAATCGTTGAAGTAACTATGCAGTTATGTTTTAACATGTAAAATGTCAAAGAATTTAATCTGCCCTGTTATCCAAACTTCAAATACAGCTGGAGGTTCAATTACGGAATATAAAATGCTGGATGATAATGAATAAAATTAGTAATTATTTCAAAGGTCTACACATTTGAAAACATTGAAAACTTATCTCCAACATTTTGCTGTGGTTGGTTGGACAAGTGTAAATGTTTTTGTTTTTTGTTTATAATAAAAAACAATAAAGCACTAAGAGACTTAAATTGGCTAAACAAATAGGTATTAAGCTGAAAAATAACAAGTTTCTAGCAATTTTACCAAAATAAAATACTTTTCAATAGAATTAAACAGGGGTTACACTAATTCCAGAAACAAACAGCAGGCCTGTTTTATCCCATTATTTCTGCACGGAAAAACTGTAAACCATAGAAATAAATTCAGAGAAAGTAAGTAGGTAACTGTCAGTCAGTGTTGATGATGATGATGCGAGGAGTTCTTCCCTGCTGCCTCAAACTGACAGTTACTAACACCTTTAAGTTATGGTGTCAAGTTCTGTTTTTTAATGTTTTTCTCCTAAATTAAGGGGTACGAAATGTTTAATAAAAAAACTTCTTGAGTTTAAAAATTAATGCTCAGGTCATTTGGAGGTTGTTTTTTTTGTTTTGATTCCCATGAGCCCACTTCTCTTTCCTCTGGCCCACCAAAGACTTGGGGTTCCACTCGACTGGAAAAGGACACTTAGGACAAAGTTGAAGTGTGTCAGCGACCGTCATGATATGTGCTATCTGGATAGTGCTGGCAGTAAGGTAGGAGGTAAAGTGGGAGGAGGAAGCAGGACCTACAGTTTGCTTTAAATCAGATGAGGGGTCAGTGCCCATCAGGTGCCAGAGAGAATAGCGCTAAGGCAATACCAGCGCTGGATTAGCAACGAAAGCAAACAAAGTTAGAAAATCCTCTGTTCTATCACAGGATAATGTGAAACATGACATTTATCAGCTTTTAACACCATCCGGTGTCCCACAGGGGTATGTTCTCTATCTACTCTTCTTCTCCTTATAAACAAATTACTTGCATGTCTGCAGACCCTTAAGGGAAACACCAAAGTATCCAGGTAACACTGACGTCATTGTTCTAAATCAGGCCAACAACAAGGTGGACAGGAGGAGGATCGACTTGTTCATAGAGGTTAGAACCACCTGGAGTTTTATTTGCTAAACTTGCGTAAATATTGGGTGAACATCCACTAATTACAGTCCAAGCAGAGCAACTGTTTTCCTCAAATGTTTGTGTAATACTCTGTGACTGAGTGAAACCAAAAGGCTAATGTTTCAGTTGTTTACACAATCGTGGCCAATAAATTGGTTTCTAATTTGGATCCTTGTGTTCCAATCTGTTGCAGGAGTGCAACGGCCATCGGGTGTCGGCATCAGTGCCTCGTGTTCTGGTGGGAAATAAATGTGACCTTGTTGATCAAATCCAGGTTGGTAAAGGCAAGCTAAAGGATTCAGCAGCATGATGTCAGCACCAGGCGTCACCCATACACTGTTGCTTCCCACAGGTCCCCTCCAACATGGCGTTGAAGTTCGCAGACTCCCACAACATGCTTCTGTTCGAGACGTCGGCGAAGGACCCAAAGGAGAGTCAGAACGTCGACTCCATCTTCATGTCGCTGGCCTGCCGCCTGAAGGCCCAGAAATCCTTGCTCTACAGAGACGTGGAGCGAGAGGATGGCAGAGTGAGACTCACAGAGGAGGCGGAGACAAAAACTAACTGTCCTTGTTGAGGGAGAAGAGGACAGGGAGTCACTCTGGGAAAGAAATGGGAGGAGTAACTTACATAAACAGGATCATGGAGGCTTAATAGAAACTTTTCTGGTTTGAGATGAGAGGGAAGGTTAACGCTGATGCTAGTTGCATTGGGAGGGTTGGAGGATGACAGAAACATGAGTTTGAGCCGAGATATCATAAGAGTTCTTGTTGTTGAACGTAAACGAGGGATTAGGGAGTGGCTTGTAATGATGATGCTGCCTTTTAGACTACATTATTGTGAAAATTCTTCCACTGACTTTCCTAACAATGCTGTATCGTCTCATTCCTATCTTTTACCCTATATTAGCTCTAATTTCACCTGAGAGCCGCACTTCTCAGCCCTTTTTCTATATCATTAATAACTTTAATGCTGCCTAACTCGTAATGTTCACAAACCATTTAGCACATCGAGGCGACAGTTAAACCATCACACGTCCTGTTTCAATGGATTATTTGGAGAATTCGATCTCTGCTCACCTTTCACATCTGAGACCAAGCAAATATAAATAGAAGGACGATACCCAAGGTGGGTCTGTGCAGAAGCACCTTTACAAGGTTTTCTAAAGCAGACCCTTAATGGGTTGCCTTGTAGCACATGACCAATTGATTTCAGAGATCCTCTTACTCCATACATTCTCCATAATGCATCCAATCCATCCCCTTACCCCGCTGATCCTGATATAAACATATCCTCATAATGTTTTTGCCTTTGAGTATTTCCAGTCTGCTCTCCTTTATTCTCCTTATTCTGCTTTATCGGGTGCCTTGCAAAAATAATTCACATTTCTCCAATATTTACTCCTTTTGTCATGTTACAACCAGTACAGTGTAGCATGTAATTGTAAAGGGGAAGGAAAAATGATAAATGTTGTTTCATAAAATTATTCATACATAAAAACTGTGTCTTACATATTTAGTATGGAGGGTTAATATGGACATAACTAAAAAAACATGCCATGAAATGTACATTTATTTGAAATGAATATGTGTACCTTTAAATGTGACAATAAATAATTAAATGTACTGTTTATTCAACGCATCATTTAACAATTAAATGTACCATGAAATTATGAAATGTAAAATTAAATAATTGAAAGAGCAATTAAATAATGAGACAGCCTTTTTAAAATTATGACATTAACAAGTATGTTTGGGCTCCAAAATGGTTATAAGGGAACGTAAGCCGGTGTTGGTCAGTGGGCGGAGCTAATGTGGATTCTGATGAGATGCTGGAGTTGCTTACTGAATATTTTGGAAATATGAAACATAAGAAATTGTGTCGTTTCACTTAATGAGAAGCAGCCAATCCGATGTCAGGGTTTCTAATGAAGCACTTCTAGCCCCGCCCACTGAGTTTGATGGGTGAAGGTGACAGTTTGACTGTCACCATGAAATAAATAAATACATAAGTAAAAAAATGTATTGTAAATGAATTTATTATAAAAGCAACATTTAAATTATTAACGTCATAATTTACAATGCATAAATAATTATTTAATGGCACTTTTATTTACTTTACATTTCATAATTTTATGGTACATTTTGAAGTTTAATGATGTACCCAATGAATATTATTTAATGGTACCTTTATTTATTTTTATTTTACATTTCATTATTCAATAGTACATTTATTTATTTCATAGTACACTTTAATTTATTTCATGTGATAATTATTTATAGATTTATTTCTTTTTGTCCCTGTTAACCCTCCATAATTTAGTGTTATCCCTTTTACTGTGATAACTAGAATTGTTAAATCGGTTGTCTTTGGACACTATGTGTAAAACAACTGGATAAAATGAAGTGTATTAAAACTCTGCATTGGCTAATGTTTCACCCAAGGCTGGAATGTTTGAGCAGAAATGTCTGGTTTAAATCAAAGTACATTTTTAATATTAAGTTGCTTTTAATGCTTTCATTTGGTGGTGTAGAGATAACTCACCATCTCCCCGTTAGCCTCCAGTTTTATGCAGAGCAGCAAAGAAAAGTGTGGCCCTCGTAGCAAGAAGTAAAACCCAATGTAAACGAATCTATCCAGAAGGATCAGTCTGCATAAGAACTACCCACTGAGTCATATTGATTATTTGCTGCTCACAGAAAAAATGCATGTTTATACTGAGAGCTTCTCGCTTGGCTGCAGGTTGAGGAACACGATGTACCTAGAAGAGCATCAAACACTCTGACAGTGAAATGTGTTGCCTGTTATATTTAATCACTGTGGCCTACTTTTCACCAAGCACTAATAATACATCAAGATGAAGATTAGCGAGCCTGGTTCGGGCACTTTCCTTCCCTCCAGGCCGATGGTTTGATTAACTTATTCATTAAGGCAATAAATGCTGCTATTTAATTGTTTAGAGGTCAAAGCTCACATATTGGGAAGACTTAGCAATCCTGACTATAACATAGTTAAGGCAGGGAAATTACTAATGGCTTATGTGAATGTGGTTGTATTGATAACACAAAAGAACTATGATAACAATTCTGTCCAACCTATATGAGGCCGATGGCAAATATATACTATCATTATATACATTATCTCATGTATTTCCCCAACCTTTCAAGACTATTTTTACCAAAATGCTAACATTGCTTCTTTTCTTAGCAATGAAATTTTTGCATTTCCCCATTATGTGAAATGCAAACAGGAACAATATGGAAATAATCATTGCGTATTAATTATTTACAATTGAAAGGCCAATAGCAATAACTTTAAACAATATCGACTGATATTGGTGTTAAAAGGGATCCACAAATAGTTAAATATTTGATAACTTCAAAAATCATATATCCTTTTTTTCTATTTTTCACACATGCAAATCGCCATTTTGTCACCTGTGCAATGCATGCTGGGTTGATGATGCGGTTAGGTCCTACAGATTAAACACAGGAAGGCTAACATTAGCACAGCTGTTTTGTTACTGTATTAAGTTTGCCTGTTGTAGTTAACGACTGTTTAAAGTGACAGTGAAGAATCTTTCAGATGTTGTAAATAATTTTTCTCTGATATATCTGAGAAAACGTTTGGATCCTGATGCTAACTGCTAGCAGCCTCATAGAAACTGGAGGTCTTTGTAGCATAGCTTTCCATCTGGGTTAGCATCTGCTGTCAGCAGCTTTGTCAGCCAACTCTCCCCTCTTCTTCCATTTGCTCCTATTCATATTCATCACCTCTTTTGATTTCCACAGTCTCACCAGTTACAATGTGTTCCAGTTCACAATGAAAAGATGTACTGTCACTCAATGTTGTTTGACTAGAACAGAGCTAGTGCTACAGGACCTAGCATATGTCGCGTTAGCAACATGAACAACCTATTGGTACTTTTCATCTTGAAAGATTTAGTTTAAATTTAATTTACTTTCTTATTTAGGGGTAATTCACAATGTTT
This sequence comes from Jordanella pulchra, assembly GCA_034780135.1. Taxonomy (NCBI): domain Eukaryota; kingdom Metazoa; phylum Chordata; class Actinopteri; order Cyprinodontiformes; family Cyprinodontidae; genus Jordanella; species Jordanella pulchra. Next base: position 2,058 of record JAUZNJ010022713.1, on the reverse strand, counting down.
TAACGTTTTAAAAAGTGTACAAAACATAGTGTTTTTGGAAAACTCCCCCGAAAAAGCGTAAAAAAATATGTAATTTTCTTTCTATCTTCCCAATCCCTGTTTTTTTGTTTCTGGAACTAAGAACCTATGGACATATTGTGCTGTTGTATGGTTAAATTATTATTGGAAAATGTAATTAAAACATGTCAGAACTAGAAAACACTCAGAGACCACAGACCTCTGCCAAGCACCATCGAGTGGTTTGTCGGTGCAACTCCAAAGGTTTAAAAAAAACAGGGAGAATGGATTGTTATGTACAAGGAAAAGAGAGCAAGCTCTGATCATTCACTTAACATTTTGTATGAACAATGGCGAAACTGTATAAATACTCAAATTAACTAAAAATGTTAAAACCTGCCTACTGCAGCTAAGCTAGTTGGTTTTTCCCAGCAAAGCGTAAGAATTAATGAAGAAAATTCCAAGACCCAGGATGAAAGAACTGAAAACAAGATTTGTTTCCAGTAGGGATTAGACTGGAACAGCCCTGAGAAAAACAGTCTGAATGTTGGTTTTCACTGAAGACTAAAGCTGCCCAGTTGTTCAGATGTAGCAGCTAAGTTGATGGATGTCTGAGTAAATATTGTTATTAATACTGATACTTATGATAGCAATGATATTCTTCAAGTTCAGTGACATTATAAAATACAGAGGTATTGATTGGTTGATGCTGTGTCCATGTTTGCATTGGTAAGGAACAGGAGTTTTCCTTTCCTTTCTGCTCTTATAAGAGGCTCTGGGGGGGATTCACTAGAACGTAGAAATGCTTTAGATCGGTTAATGTGATAAATATCTGTCAGTATTTGAACACACCGAACTGTCACTTTACAGTGAGGCACTGCAGAATGGTTGAGCTCTATTAAGCAGCTGCCATAGTTGTTGCCATCCAGCTTTCTGGTAGTTCTTTAGTACTGCCAGCAGATGGCACCAAGCTTTTCTATGTTTGTTGATCATGCCCGGTGCTGGGATCTTGTTAAAGCTCAGAAAGACCAATTTAAACACTGTCAGGTTAAAGGCTTGGTGTATGTAACCTTATTTAAGTAGGACCTAAGGTGAAAGCTCAGAAGGGTCACAGAAACTGAACCTCCTTACCTGGTCAGATTTCACCTGATCTGAAAGGGAATATTTAGAAACTGGGGTCAAATCTGCTGTTTTGCTTTGTATAATCAGGCCTTTGGTTGTGGTGTAATGCTGTATTTTCATGGAGCAGACTGCCATCTTTGTACCAACTAAGCCTTGTTTAAGCACCACTGTCTACCTTGAGTTTCATCGTTGACCATCTGTATCCACTTATGAACAAGCTGTAACCATCTTCAGTTTGGTTATTTCCAACAGAGCTGTGCAATATGTTACTAGATTCATAACATCTCCCATAAGGAAAGTGGTTTCCTTTTAACAATAGTGGTTCAGTAGATCTCAGTCCAAATAAGGCAGCTTTTGGATGTGGTGGAACCAGAGACATACATACAATGTGATGTGAGGCCATCAGATCTGCAGGCACCATCTAATACTATCTACCAAAATCTCTGGTTTCTGACACCACGAAGAATCTGTGCCACAAAAGATTAAGGTGGTTCTAAAAACAAAAGGGGGTCTTATCCGGTACTGAGTAAGTGGTGAGTGACAGAGGTCCAAAAAACAACCGAGGAAATGAAAGTTGTTCTTAATTTCTCTTTTCCAGAAGGTATCAAGAGGTTTTGCAGAGTTTAAATAGTGCAGGGGATGAAGGCCGTAGGTTCATGTACTAAGTGTTGTATTGATTAATGGATGATAGAAGCTTACAATGCTCTCCCTACAGGAACTTTTAAAAATAACAACCAATACTTGTTCAGCCCAGTCCTGATCCGATGCTTGTTTTTATCCTTCTCTCTTCTGAAAAAAGGTTTCTTCCTGCTGGCTCCACTATTTCATGAACCTTTAAGATAAAACCTGTGGCAGCACAGCCTTAGAGAGGCTGGCGTGTGCGTCTTGGAGAAGCACCGTAGGTCAGCGGTTTAAAACTTGGTCACTCTGGGTGCCTGA
>JAUZNJ010022702.1:0-16982 GCA_034780135.1 Jordanella pulchra | reverse complement strand
ATAAACATTTGAATGCATCAGTCTGTGTGCGATGAATAAATATAATGTACAAGTTACACCTTTTGAATGCAATTACTTAAATAAATCTTTTTCATGGTATTCTAATTTTATGACCAGCATTTGTAAATGGTAGAATGAAAAGTTATATATAAGTACGTATAGTTGTGTGTATAGATATGTTGTTTATTATTTGTGTTATCTATTAATATTATTATGATTGTTATAATTAACTGTTGAAAATTAAATATACATTTATACAAGTAGATAGACCGTCACGAACCACACTCCATACCAGTAGGTGGCGGTAATGCTACTAAAAGTTTGTTGCCAACCGCCAAGAAATCCAATAAGAAGAAGAGCAGCCATCACAGCAACAATATACGAGCGCCTTCAGTTTACGGTATGTCGGCTGAATCGATGTTTAGAGAAAAAATAAATTATAATCTAACAGGTTTCAGGTTACATGTGATATATGCGCTCTTGGGTTTGCAGCGTTGCGGCGTTTATACATCATATACAGCAGTCGGTGTTTGGCGCTAGCTAATACCTGGAAAACAATGTAATCTGTAATCAACGTTTATATTACTGCAATATTTCTAAATTTAAAAAAAACCTTTCAAAGGCACGACGTATTTATGATTTTCCTACGCATGTTGTAGATATTTCTTTTTGTTCGTATGCATACTGAAAATGTAAACATCTTGCATGCTGTTGTTAAATTCATTGTCTTGATTTGGAAGCCTTTGCACTTTCCTGCAGTTATTAACTGAACCAGGAAATATACGGGGCCTTTTGACAAGTAATTCGATTTAAATGAAAATATGTTTGACATTAAAGTATATTTAATTCTTCTTAATATTTATTTGGAAATTGTATTTTTTACTGATAAAGAACGAAATACGAAGTGCTATAAACTCTACTCTCCCTATTTATCCAGACCTAAAGGACTTAAGAAGTTTACTAAGGTACATTCCAACTTCTCAATAATAGCCTATATATTTTTTATTTTCTTTCCAGTATACTGGTCTGTTGCATTTATTGAGGTTGATTTAGGTAACTAATAGCCTAAGTCATTTAATAGTACAGGTTAGCAAAGACCATTTGTATTTATTGGAAATTTAATTAATTTAACCAGCATAGCATATGTCCCTAACACTTGCTGGATTTTTGTTTGGGCTTTTGTTGTTCATGCATTTTCAAACAGAATGGGGTAGTTTTTTATTTTATTTTTTTTTTGTTTCATTAAAGGAAGAAGATTTTTTTTTAAATATTTGACCTGCCGATCAACAATCACGGCTGATCAAAGAAAAACTGGATGATTTTGATCAGTTGGAAACACTTCCAGAATATGAAACGTCATTCAAAATAAAAAATATTTACAAAATATCAACTCAAGTTTTTATGTGCATCTATGAACAAAAATAATAAAATGCTAAATTAGGTTGTTAATATTTAGAAAATAAGTTAAACATAGGAACATACATTCAGTAAAAACACTAAACCTTGTTATTCTACTGATAGATCAGCTTAAAAAACTAAGGGACTAAACGGCGCCCTCTACCGTTCAAATGTTATTTTTACGGTGAATATCAAACTGAAGACACTGGGAGCTGTTTTTTATTTTGCTTTTCATTCAAATTCAAATATTTTATTTAAGTAGTATTAAAAAAACAAAAAAGGATTTGAAGTATGTATTTTACACAGTTATTTCAGTATATCCCAATTTAGATGACTTTTTCTTCGATTTGCTGTGTCATGCTAGGAATATTTGTCCTACAAAAAGAGGAAAACCAACATTTTTTACTCTCAGATGTCATCAAGCTTATAAATTCACAAACTCTTAAAACATTTGTCCTTAAAAGTTTATAACCATCCAATGGATTTTTTTTAAAAACCCTTACAGTGTAATAGTATTTCACCAGGATGCTAAATGGGGAACTAGCATCACCAGTTTCTTTATTAGCTTTGAAGAAGCACGTGATAAAAAAAAAAATAGACCAATGTTATATTTTGATTGTAATAGAAAAAATAAGGTATATTGAATGAAGAAGAATGAAAAGAACAACTTTTGAACCCTGGATATGTGGAATAAACATGAAATCACAACACATAAGTGTTAACTACTTATTGCTTGGATTTTAATTTGAATCTTTTGTGTCAGTGAACAGAAGCAGACGGACTGAGGAGGACGGAGCTAAAGGAAGCAGGATGGAAGAGGAAGCAACAATGGCTGAAGTGGAACAAGAAGACCCAGTTTCCAAAGCGAAGGCTAAGGCTGGTGCTGACGTTGTCCAAAAAGGTCCAGTTAAAAGGGGAAGGGGCAGGTCATTGGTTTCCAAGAAAAAGAATGTCTCTGCTGTAGACCTGAACCAGGATGATTCAGAGAGCCCGTCTCCAAGGGGAAGGGGAGACCAAAAAGTATTTATAACAAAATCCACAGAGCAGCAGGAGTCTGGAGAAGCGCTCACAGAGAGCTCATTTACAACTCACAAGCGTAGAGGAGGACCAAAAGGGTCCAAGAAGCAAACTAGTAGTGAAGGTGGGGCCAAAACAGAACTCTCCCTAAAGAAAAGAGGACAGCCAAAAAAATCTGATTTGGTAAAGGAACCTGCTGCTGAAGACATACCCAACAGTAGCTCAGACACTCTAAAAAGAGGCTGTCCAAAAGGATCGGTAAAGCGTAAGTCTGAAAGTTTAACAAGTGGAGAGGAAGACGGAGGTAGCTCTGTAACACCTCGGAAAAGAGGCCGTCCAAAAGGAGCTCGCAATAAGAAATCAAGGATGGAACGGGAATATAGAGATTGGGATGCAGAAGGCTACAAAACATTGAGTCCTCGACCGAGGAAGCCTGTGGTGAAGTACAGCAGCGGGCCCTTCCAGACCATTTCAAAGAAACCTGGGAGAGGAAGAGGAAGACCAAGGAAAAACTTGTATAGCTCTGAGCCAGTGAAGCGGGGAAGAGGTCGGCCGAAAGGCTCTGTGAGTAAAAAGCCGTCTTCATTTAAAGAGCAAGGTAAGATGGGCAGGCCTCACAAAATATCTAGTCTTCCTGTGAAAGGAAGGAAGCTTGGTCAACCACAGTTACAGCCAGGAAAGAGAGGAAGACCACGGAAATATCCTCTACCTTCACCAGAGGAGCTGAAGAAGCCTAAGGTATGGAAACCCCTGGGAAGGCCGAGGAAATACCCGAGAGTGGATCCTCCAAAGGAAGCATCGCCAGCACCTAAGAGGGGCCGTGGAAGGCCGCGCAGGTCTGAGTCCAAGAAAGGCGTTCACTTACGAAAGAAAGTGCCAACAAGTTCATCCGCTCCACACACCCCAGTTGATGGACTGAAGAGGAGAAGAGGCAGCCCCCCGACAACCCCAAGTGGCGAAGAGGGCGTCGTTCGGAAAAGGGGCCGCCCTAAAGGCTCGCTCAACAAAAACAAAGCAGGAGGCGACTCGCATGCCGTCAGCGTGCTCCCGAACCACTCCAGGGCTGAGAGCGACTGTCCTCCAGTCGGCATGGAAACAGAGCAAGAGCTGACAGAGGCAGAGTCGATACCAACGAAGCACACAGAGGAAACAGAACAAATTGTCCTGGTTCAGGATGTTAGCTTTGACCTTAGTGAGCAGGCTTGATGAAAGACCCAGTCTGACCAAAACATTGGCTGTAGTCATCACTGTTGACTCATAGGTGATATGTTTTAATCTTATGTCGTTCGCTAGGCTAGATGCTCAGCAGCACCACCACTTTCTCCCCAGGGTGGTTGTCAGTTTTTGTTTTTCTGCTTTTAAAAGTTATTTTTGTCAACTGAGTGACGAAAAGTAGGTGTGGTAAGAAAACGAGAGATTTTCCCAGGTTTTATAATTAGGCAAACACTTATTTTTTGTGCCCTGATCTGCTTTTGCCAATTTTGTCTGATTCTGAAGCGTTTTTTTCCTTTTCTTTTTACTACAAAGGCTAAAATATTACAGACAAAATTAGCTTTTATTGTTGACTCAGATTTTTTTTCCTTTTATTTTATGAGGACTGTAACACAGAAAGAAAAACAAACTGACGCAGACATGAAGGAAGACAATCTCCAGATTGTCCCTAACCTTTGTCCAAATGAAGTTCTAAACACCAGAGTACAAACAGATTATTGATGCAGTCGTAGTTCTTATTTTTGATGCAGTAAATAAGAATAAAAGAAACAGTTTCTGTGTATTTGACTTTAATATCATTGATCTCTGGTGCATTCCTACTTTGAACAGGCTTCCAGATCTAGAGTTGAGCTGACAGCTGATGTGAGGGAAAAAAAATTAGGAAAGATTCTGTGTTTATTTTATATAAATATTGTTTTTTTTTTTTTTTTTTTTTTTTGTTTTTTTTTAAAAAACAAAAGAAAAAATATTTATGATCAGTTGCCCTTGCCCTGTTGTAAACTAAAGTGTTTGTGCAATAAATCGACCAGATTTCTTAACTTCCCCCAGATGATTTTCTTATTGCACTATTAACAAAACGGTTGTATTATTAGAGGCATATTACAAATTTTGTGCTTTTAGATTTAAAATTTACATGAACAAAAACTGAAGGAACATTTTCTTCAGTAACCCTGTAAATAAAGAAGCCTTAATACTGAATATTCTTTGACAGCCTCCAGAAGGAGACGGTTTACAAGTAGATTTATTTAAATGTTTTGGGTTTTCATTTCAGAATTCAGGTTTTTCTTGTTTGTTTGTTTCTACTTTTGAAATGGACAAAATGTGATTATTATTTATTGAACCCACAATGTATTAATTATTAAAGATACTTTCAAAAATGAAAAAAAATAGAGAAACAAAATTGTCTCAACACCAAATCTGAAAATGTTTTTCTAATATTTATGTAATTCAAATGCCTTTGCCTTAATTTAATTATTATTTTTTTTAATTTTTTTCCTTTTTTAAGCAAATGTCCACGACTCCATGGTTTATTGTTTTGCCTCAGTGCCAAAGCTTTGAATGTACTTCATTTTAACCGACTGTAGGTTCATTCCTCCAGCAGGCAGAGCATCACATCTCACTTTCCTGCTGCACGAAGGAAGATTTCCTCTCCTTTATACCTGCTCTACTGTGTTAACTGTTTTTTTGTCTTTAAATGTCAGATGTGTTGTTCTTACTTCACTTTCTATTGTTTTTTGTTTTGTTTTTACCTAATTTGGTCCTTAAGAAGATCAAACTAACTGATGTCACTTACTATTGTGTGTGTTTTAGGGTACTTTGTTGTACATTGTTACTCGTATTGCGAATCTAAAAGAGAATTAGGCTTTGAAAGGTTGAATGTTTGAATTTTTGAGACTGATTTGTGAAAATCTGTTTGAATTCCAATAAAATGTTCTTGTTGCCATTTTACATGGTACTGTTTCTTATGTTTATATTTTTAGGTTATATAAACACTCCTCAGCTATATAATTGTGGAGCAGTGACACAGGCGGTGTCATTAGCCTGCTGGTATCTCCGCACCCACTAGTCCTGTTTGTGATTTCACTGGTGGACTATGCACCCCAGTCACTGAGGCCACAGAGACTGTCCTAGAATAGATGAGTCACTACACAGTGAAATTGAAGGTTGGGTCTGTGCTAAAATGCACTTCCAAACAATGAAATACTGTTTTGAAATGTTTACTTTGTTCATAAAATATCAGAGATTTGACCCAGATATAGTTTCTACAATGTCTGGAATTTCTTTTTTGTTTGTTTTTGTTTTGTTCCCCCGACTGTTTATGTTGAGTGTCTGCCCTTCCTTTTTTTGTTTAGTCTTTTCCTTTACGTACCTCTTTTCCCGCTCACTGTGAACTTTGCTTTTTAGACCTTCAGTCTTTTACTTTGATTCTCATTTGTTTCCTTCATTCGTTTTCCTTCATACTTGTGGCCATTTTCAGTTTCTTGTCTTTCCCTCTCCCTTTTCCTTCCCTGTATGCTTTGATTCCTGCTGTCTCTTGAATTTGTTGTTTTCTGCACTATCTTTGGTCTTGTAAACTTCCTTGTGTGCTTTTGCTCCTCCTGTCCTTGTACCCCCCTGTCGCTTCATTCATTGGTTACTTCTCAGTTTCTAATGTTTGCAAGGTTTTCTTGTGCATAGATGCGTTTTAAATTGACAGGGATTTAAATAGTTGTTTTACTGTGATATAAAACTGACATTTCCTGAAAATCTGTGGTGTTAATGGTTTCAACTATTAAACATTCGAATTGGGTAAAATCTGCTTTAAGATTTAAAATAGTTAATGGTGAATGATTTATGGAAGAGGAGCCAGATTAAGATTAAATTGAGCACAATCAAGGAAGAAGCTGTTCAACAACTGAGCAATAAAATTCAAGGCAAGTAAAGAAAATTAAAAAAACAGGAAAATCAGTGTTTTTGTCAGCCAGGTGAGGAGCATCTTAAGCACATATCATCTTATGTTCCTTTGTTCTGCATTCTGTATCTCAACCAGTCTTAATCTGATTAGACTCTGGAGTGTTGTGAAATTCAGTATAGCCAGAGTGTCTTATTAAAGTGTCCTCGGGGTGGGAACATGACTGTAAAATTTCTGCAGAAACACATCTAGGAGCTACACATACCAGGTATTCAACTTACCTGAACAGGATCATTCTGAAGTGGAGAATTAGATCTTTGACTGAGGAGTACTTGAATCTACCTAGAAGGTAACTAAGCTTTTCTGATAAACAGAGTGAAATGTTGAGGTAAGTGGCACAAATAGAATGTGAAGGAGTCATTTATTTTGAAATAAAAGTTGGGCAATACAGTCAATTTGTCAGGCATCCAGCTGTTTATTTATTGCTCTGATCAAGTTTATGTAATTATTTTCAGTCTTCACCCATTTGCTTTAAAACAAAGAAGTCATGTTATTTTGTTTTTTCCACACTTAAGTCTAACTATGAGAAATGAGCCTCTTTGTCATCCTATATTTTGTTCTAGGCAAATAAAAAGCTCTGGATTAGTAATTAAAATTCTAAGAGGCCCATTAATAAAAAACAAATCTACATGTATTTATAATCGTGTGAGCACCAGAAGGCATTGCATGGGTGATTTTTTTGAACACACTTGTCAATAAAGAATATTTTAAATATGTTGGAATATTTTTTTTATTGTTAAGGAATGGATCTGTCTGATGTTTAGTGTAGAATTATGTTGCAATGTTTTTATTTATATGAAGATAATAATAATGATAATATAATAATATTTATTTATTTTTCTTTATCTATTTATTTAGGTATTTAAAATGTTTTATATAGATTTTTTAACTGGGCTACTACGACTACACGTCATTACGTGGTGACGTTTGAATGCCGGATTTCCTACAGAGTGATACCTCTGCTCATTGACTGCTCTTCGATCATAGCACTATTCTCTCACCTGACAGGTACGTATTAAGTTTAAAGTTTGGATTAAAACACGATCAAACTCACGTTAACCAAGTTTAACGAAGTTTCTCGCGATGTTAATTGGCTAAAACCAGGTATATGGCCCATTTATGTTTGACCTTTTGGTACTTGTTGCTTAAAGTCGGCATTGCTGAGTCGCTGAACAAGAAACTAACTTCCTTCAAGCTAAACAACAAGCCATATTAGCTGGAGTACAGACGGTAAACAAGAGGTAAAACACTTCTTAAGACTACAAATAGTCTTAAACAAGAAGTTTATTGTATTTCTTTCAGTTCTGAAGGACAGTCAGTGATTATACCACAATTGGAAGTAGTTGAAGGAGTTAAAAAGAACCAATTTTTAAATCGTTTCTGGCTTTAAATAGATGCTTACATTGAATATTTGTTACCATCGACGAACCGTACGCCTAATTATTATTTCAAAATAATTAAAAGAAGGTGAATCCAGTGACTGACAGTGATATAGATATTGACTCCAAATGATAGATGATTAGATATCCTTGCCGATAAATTAATTATTACCAACAAGGTTTTTTTTTTGTTTGCATTCAGTGTTGTAAATTAAACAATAGCCCTTGGAGTGTATTAGTTTCTTGGTTTCTTTTTTTTCGTCATCGTGCATTTTTACATTTTTACATTTTCTAAATCTTCCTTAGAAATAACTTCTCAGGGTCTTTAAAATCAAAGATGCAGAGATTGAAACCTGCTATAAAACGGGATTGTCCTGTGTGAGGCCACGATCCGCCATGTAGAGCAACACACCCATTTCAAACATTGAACTTTGGTTGTATTGTTAAGCTAAATCAGCTCATTGTTGTTCTTTTCTTTACAGGAAATTTACCAGGATTGCTGTGTCCGAATATGGCTTCTTTAGGCAGAAGGAGTCATTAGAAACAGTGAGGCTCTTATAAATGTTGCTGGATTCTGACCCTAAAATAAAGAAATCAAATTGGACTCTTTCAGAATGGCTGACCAAGACGGCACAGTCATGAATTTGAATGATATTGTTGTAGTTGCACCTGATGATTCAAATGCAAAACCGAAAATAGCAGAAGGTCAAAAGGCACAAGACAGTGACACCACTGAAGGGGATAGAAGCGAGAGCATAGATGATGATGACGAAGAAGAGGAAATGGTGAGATCTGCTCATTTTGAGGCAGCCACTTTACCGTGGTCAGGAGACTTGAACAACAAGCTCCAGTTGGACCAGAAGGAGGCTTTCTTGGGTCCTGAGGAGAGGGACACTGGGATCAGTCAGGGGGAGAGTCAGGATCTCTCTGAGGAACAAAGTCAGGAGCTGTCAGTGGAGCGAAGCCAAGAGGAGGTTGATGTGAGGAACAAAGCCAAGTGGAGAGAGAGCATGCCAGAGGGTGAGAGGTGGAGGGACGACGAGATCGAGCTGCAGAGGAACAGCAAAGGGGATGGCTCACTCGCTGATGATGAGGACGAGGGGGACGAGGAGGAAAAGGATAAGGAGTGGATGTCAGAGAAACCTTCTATGGGTTTCACTCCACATGTCATGATTGTGTGTCCAAATGCCAAGGAGCAACCTGAGGAGAGCCGTTACCTCAGGGAGCAGGTGGTAGAGAGGCAGCCGCCGATGGAGTACGACCCTGCTGCGCAGTTCGAACCCGAGTGGGAAGATCAGGAAGACAAGTACTGTGAGTGTCCAACACAATCTGAGACCAGTTATCAAGACTAACAGTAAAATGTTTATTAGTTGAACACTTTTTTTAATGCCCAACTCACTTCCTGTCAAATAATAGTCAAATTATGATGATCTAGTGCAATGGAATTTGGAGATCATAAAATGACAGTTTTGTTAAGAAGAACTGGGGTAAACTGGTGACTTTAAGCATTTTCTTCACCTTGGTTAGCATGTGGTGACAAAAAAGAAACCTCTGTCTTATGAAGTCTGTGTTAGCTGGAATCAGTCAATTATGGTGAATAAATAATCAGAAAGAATATCGGATTTCCATGAGTTTTGACACAGGCTACACTATAAAATACAGGCAACAGATGATTTATCTGCAACTTTTCTTTTTGTTTTTTTCTCTTGAACATATTGTTGTCATGCTTTAAAAAAAAGAACCATCAGAACAAAATATTTTTCAATATTTTTTTCAGTCAAAATATAAATGAGGTATATCTAGTTTTAGAGTAATATTGTTCAACAAAATGAAAAGCATAAATGTCTCTTTAAAATCCATTATCAGTAGCCTTCTTTTTGTCCATAAGTTTTCCATACATTGTATGTAATTGATCGTGTTCACCCTCACGGTGCGTTGCTTCCTTCCTAATCAGATCATTGGGAAAGCTAATTTAGCCTTTTATCATAGTTGTGATTATCTATTTTTTTCTACCATGTTGAATTTCTTTCTTTAATTACTACTGGATGTGTTTCTGCTCCTCAGATGTGTGTGAGGATGTTTGCGGTGAGAGGCTGAGGCTGGTTTTATCCACGGTGGCTGCAGCGCTCCTCTTCCCCCTGCTGGTATGGGCTGGATATGCTCTGCTTCCGTTTGACTCCCCACAACTGGATAGCCCCCCCCTCAGAGTCCTGTATACACTCCGCTGCTCATTTTTTGCCATCATCCCCATCATCCTGGGTAAGACTTCCTCGATGCTTTTGGTGAACTTTGCTGTCTAAGAATCCTGTAGTGAAGAGGCAGGTGTGTCTGTACAGGTGTGATGGTCCAGGGAATCGCACGGCTGCGCTTCAGCGCCCTGAAGCCCCTATATCAGGGCAATCTAGTGGACAAGGAAGTGATGGTTCACTGGCACTACGTCAACGAGTCGCTGTCTCTCTTCCTCTTCTACTTCCTGCAGCTTGCGGTCATGGCAACCTATATCAGCCAGGACCTGGTTAAGCTGGTGCCACTCCTCAGTATCATATTTGTTTTTGGCAGGTATGTGTACTTTTTATTTACATCAGGTAATTAAGAAATAAAAAAACCTGATGTTTCACTGATAAAGATTTTCACCAAATGTGACACAAGATTTGTTTTTTTTATTACAGGCTTAAAGTAAAAACAAAAGAAACAGGAAATTCAGAATGCTTCATATAACCTAGATTTTTTTTTATCTTAGTTTCTAGCAGAGTTCTTACTCTGTCTTAGGTAAAGTAAAATTATATTACACTGTATACCAAAACAGGTGACAGTTTCTTGGTACTGTTTTTACATATAGAGTTAACTAGTTTATTGTAGGTTATTCGGTAGTTTATATAAAGAAAAATGTTAAGCGCATTTCAAGTTAGACTAAAATATTCTACAAAGCCTGTCCCTAGATTGGTGTATGCAAAGGTAAAGAATAGGAATGCAAGTTATCGAGTAATTAATTATAAGCCATTTCAAAAATCAAAATCAGTTTTCTCTTGTATTAAGAGGATCTTTCCATAACATGATGGGCTGAATATTTTTTTTTACAAAATGCTGTGTTAAATAAAAAAGAGGAGTACATCGTTCTATTTGAACAATTTGTGTTTAATACTGACTGAATAAACAAACATAAAATGTTCTCTTACACATTGTTAAACTAGACATATTTAGAATATAGCAAAACAGGAACCTAGTTGTTGAATAAAAAAGATAAAAAAAAATGTGAAACATGTAATTTTCAATGAGCATAGATGTAAAACTATTATTAAAAGACAGGATCTGTCTCTCCTACATGCTGCCAGAGTTCACTGCTTTCAAAGAAGTGGAGGATTGTGATTTAGCTCGTAGCTGTTTTTAGCATAATTAGCATCATTCAGTGGTGGGAGGGGCTGTCTTTAAACGGGTAGTTCGGACACTATGTGATAACTTAAGGAGTTTGCCGAGTGTTTTTATTTACAATCAGAACCACATAAATTTCATTCTGCATCCTTGTTGCCATTAAGACAGTGTAAATAATCCCAGATCGGACTCTGGATCCACTCATGTTTCCATTCATGGAATTACTTCTTTTGCGAATACATGGGCGGTATTTTTTGAGAATGAATAGCGGCGCCCTCTAGTGGACACCCGTAACATTGCAATACTGAAAGAAATTGCCTTTAAACGAACGTTATCACTTAATAAAGTAATCGGAGGAACATTTTTAAATTTAACGAACAATTATTTGTTTATATACTTGATTAATAAAAATACAAAAAGATTTAACACAATGCTCAACAATAAAACACAAAGGATTAAATAACAAAAAACGTAATGTAATGTAATGTATAAGGCATTTTTAAGTTCATTCACTTATAAAAACTGAATTAGATAATAGTTGTTTAACAATGATCTGCAGTTTTTTTTGAGAATGTGACAAATGCCTAAGTAATACCACAGGTTTTCCTACCAGGTTAGGACATCCAAAAGATAACAGAAGAAGTTGTTTATGTGAACTAGAAATGTCAGAGTTTTCAGCTCACTTTGAACCATTTTTACTCCACGTAGAAATGATCTCACTTGTGGTGTGTCCTTAGATGCTGGGTCTATGTTTATCCTGACATTATATATACTTTGTCCATAGGTTCTGAACTGAGACGAGTTAAATAAACAAACAAAGACAGTTCTGTTCATAAAGTGCAGGGTTGTTTTTTAGACTGGATTTACCGCTAGATGTCAAAATACGTTTCTTTTTGTACTTTGGACTGTCTTAATGGACAAATGGCTCCTTATCAAAAAAACACAACTTTGTCTTGGCAGAGTTCATGTGTCGTTTTTATTTCCCAACCTGATCAGCGAGTCATCATCTGAAAAAAATTCCAGCGCCACGTTTCCTTATGTAACTCTAAAGAACTGTTAACCTCTTCTTGTTGCTTATGCTGTCAGTGATAGTCTTGAGTTTTTTGTTGTTGTTTCTATTTCTCTATAAACAGGGGAAAGGATCAGTCAGGGTAAAATAAGCTCATACATGTTGCTAGATTGTCTAAACGAGTGATGTTTAACTTACTAGTCAAGCTTGTTTATGTTGCAAAACTTTTTTTAAATTTTATTTTTTTAATAATCTAAAAAAAATAGTGAAGTCACACAGATGACTTTTGTAATTTTTGTTGAATACTTGAAGTAATTAGCTGGAGACAAATCTCTGTTCATCCATCCATTCAGTCCAGTCAGAGTAGGAAACTCCGATATATCTGCCTCCATGGACTCACCAGTTTATTTATGAACAAGAGAAACCAACATCTCCTTCTATTATTGAGTTGAAAACTAAAGCCCGACTTAACAAATTGAAGCCATCTTATTCACACCACTTCTCTTAGTTAAGTTTTTAGGTGTTCCCTAGGAAAGCCCAGAGATCCTCCTGATGCTTCCTGTTCATGTGAGGCTCATGTTGTGCTTCCCTCTGCTCTACAGGCTCATCTACTGGCTCTGCCTCTCTCTGGAAAGCAGCATCAGAGGCTTTGGCTTCGGTTTCTCCTTCTTTCCCATACTGGTGATGCTGGGCGCCAACCTCTACTTCGTGTGCTCGTCTGTTGGACCGGGCTCCATCTTTGATGTGGCGCCGCCTGCGACGGTTCCACCACCCAGGCTTCGCTGGTGGTTTTAAAAAGAGCTGACATCCAAAACGGAGTGAAGAGAAGGAGGTACAGGAACTTCAGTAAACCTCAGGAAACATGAGTCACTCAGGCAGATCTCACTGTTAGTTTAATATGTTGTAGTTAAGATTTTTGGAGATGCTAAGGTCTCTTTGGTGAAACTGTGCGCAATTAAGGCACTTGTTTACATGAGACAGAACAGAAAAACAAACCAGCTCAGGTTGGCCATCTAAGATAAATAAACTGTATAATAATGGCTCAGTGTTAACTGGATCACAGGCTGTTTATCACTGTCAACATGATCTTCTGTTCAACACAGAGGGACCTTATATAGTTTAAATACCGATTTAGGTAAAATCCTAGGATAATAATAATGTATATTTATTCATGCGTTTACTTTGGTTTTCATAGAAAACAACAGACTCTGAGTCATGTTTGCATAATCTGACTTACATGAGGAAAATTAGAAATAGTCTGAATTTGAAACACATTCAGGTTTGTCTCTTATTGAACATTTTCCCTTATTATTTGAGTCATCTTCTATTAAAGACTAACTTTGGTTTGTTTGGATCAGATTAGTTTTCTGAGGCTGTGATGCTAAAAATGAAAAAATGTTTTTGAACTGAATCAAATTGAATGAAACCTTAGTAAACAATTTAATAAAATGAAACTAAGAGTTCAAAAGATCAAACAATAAATATGTATTTTTATAATTATTTTTTTTTTAACTTTCAAATAAATGTCTTTTTTTTTCAGTTTTACAAACTGCTGTTCTTAATGTAAAACCTTAAATAAAAGTTCGATGGTGTTTTTTGGTTTTTTTTTGGTTGAAGCTCCTCTTTATTCACAGCAACGTAAGCTGCTGCTGTGCTATTTTGGAGAATCTCTTCTTTCTGGAATGATGCCAAGCAAATGTGATAAATGTTTAATTCAAACATGCAATCCAATAAAGATTTATAAAATAATGATAGAATGATTAAGTCGCGGTCTGTTTCTTGCAGAGGGACTTGATGTAAAATAGATCCAAGTTCATGAGGTGAACATGAGGCATGCTTCAACAGCAGCCTCTCCGACACATCAAATGACATGCAAACACAAAACTCAGAACTCATGTGAAGTGATTTATCATCCCTCCTCAGCCATTAGAAGGATGAGCTCAAACCTGTTGGGCTGTTTTAGTTTCGTTTTGTTTTATCCATCTAAACTAGCTTTAAGACATTTTTCATTCAGCTTTAAATTTAGTTATTTTGTTTTATATGCCTTTTAATCATTAAAACCGATCAACTTATGCACTGTTGTTATGAAACAGAAAAAAGAAGTTTAGAAGCATTATTAAAAGTGGAATTAAAAGATGATTGTAAGGAACGACAAGCACTGTTGGTGTATTTCCACTTCACTGGGTTGTGGGTGTGTACATGACAGCCACCCGCATGCTTTCACATATTTAGACATGTCATAACCTGAGCAGCATAAACTGAACAGCTTCACTTGGATAATAAATCTATACATATAAAACCTCTCTGGGAAACAGAAGCCCTCAGTATCTGCTGCCTTCCTCAACTATTAACACTTCATTATCACTGCTCAGTGGGATGTTTATAAATCTTAAAAAGCAACAATATTTCCTCTGTAACAAAGTTCAGATTGCTTAAAAAGCTGCTGATTTGAATCATATAATTTCATTTCTTTGAAGAATGATTGCAGAACATAGATAACCTATAAAACCAACACAATCTAGAAGCTCATTATATCTGAGTTTACTGTGGACATCAGCAGATAGTGGCCTCTTTTCTCTAAGACTCTGAAACCTGAATTTTTATAGTGAAATACAGAAATTAATTTAATCTGAAAACAAAGCAAAAACAGCAGTTTGGTTTCTTTTTTTTCCTAGATAAGAAACGTCTGACAGTAGCTGCCTTTCCATTAGAAATGTGCTCAAAAATATGTTGAAATTCTAATTTAGAACTTGCAGTTTTGCATTAAATAACAAATGCGATTAAAATTGAACATAAATACGTTTGTTCACGCGATAACTGAAAACAACATAGCAGGGCCGGATTAAGTTGTGACACCATGATTTTCCAAAAGCTACCTTTTGTTTGACAGTATTTTTTTCTGACACACGACATTTTGTCATCTGATGGACGTATTGATCATTACAATAAATGCAAGTCTGGAAGATACTGGTGTGTGTATGAGTTTCACTTTTATTTTTGAGATTTAGCCGATACATTTATTTCAGATAATGTTTGATATTCTAGTTTAAATTAGAGCTAGAGAGTGAGTTCAGGACATATTGCTGGGGAACAATGAACGAGAGTCGGTTTATCTGGACTGGAGCAATTTCAACCAGTGTCAGCAAACCAAGTGAAAACTGACAGGAAACATCTGACCTCTATTAGTGCCAACAAAGGTGATGCTTCAAAGTATGGACTTTAACTTTTGTTATTAATACTTATTTTTCATTATAGTTTACAACTAAATTGTTTAAGAATCCTACAATATGATTGAGTTTTTTTTTTCCTCTTTTTGTCTCTCATAGATGAATTGACCTCTATCATTGTTCTTAGTAGGAGAACTTGGAGTCAGTCACTGAATAAATACTTTATTGTCCAATTGTTGATCTTGTTTTGGTTTATCTGACTTAGGAAAATGGATGGATGGAAAAATGATAAACGAGTGATGAGAGAACAGATAAAACTTGTTGCTCAGCAGTTAGAAAGTCTTTAAAATCCAGGTACTTTCCTTTGATAAAATAGACAATCACAGACTGCTAGTAAACCCTGAATCTAGCTTTCTGTTGTTAAAAAAACCAGAACTTAAAACAATAAAGAACACAAGCCTTTCTGAGCACCATAATGATAACCTTTTCATCACTTTCTGTTGGTTGCCAAACAGGTCATTATAAAGCCGGCTAAATTTAGCCGTGTAATTCTCACCAAATCTGTGGAAACAGAACAGGAGCTAAAATCACTGCAACACTTTCTACTCAAACACATACACAACAAAAAACAATTAAACAAAAAAGATTCAATGTCATTTCACTCAGTTTGTCTATTTAATATATAAAATACGGTAAAACATACGCAAAAAGGATAAAGGTTTCAAGGGACTTGGATACTTTGGTACAACAAACACTTTTTTTTTGTAAAAGCAGTATAGAATTTAATAACATATCAGTGCATACTTTGTATATGAAAATATACACAAACTGTATATCATTCTCAAAAAACAAAAAAAAGAACAAAAACAGAAATATCTTCTTTACAATAAAACCCAAAGCAGACCAGCTCAACACAATATATTAGCTATAAATTTCATCTTTAGTATTTCATATGCTACATTATTCCGAGCTGTTTAAAAACTCATTTGTGATGCATGTCCTTATCCTTACTGTACGTAACATAAGCTTAGCTGTTACCTGTGTCCCATGCATTTACATGTTTTGTTTTTTCTTATTTCATGAATAACTAATTTCTGCCGTTCCCCATTTTTTTTTTTTTTATAAATATATTCTATATCTTGATTAAAACTGCAGCATTTAACTGGTATTTCCTTCATTGCATTTGCTAATACCACAAGAACTGATCGTGCAATTGTCAGCAACATGTTCCGAAACGAAAAGGAAACCAGTATTATATGTTTATGATAAGGAAGATAAAAGAAGAGACTGAACGAAAAAAAAAAAAAAACAAAACAAAAAAAACAACAACAACAAAAAAAAACAACAGCTGGCTATCCTACACAAAAAAATATAGCAATAAAATAAAAGCTCCAGAATATCATCATCATAATAATAAACCGACATCTGAACTGTCACCAGCACAAATCAATCCAAAAATAGTGAGTCTCTAAAAAACATTATACACAACGGGTGACGGGGTGCAGGTTTCCTCATATAGATTGTCTTCTAGATTGGACAGAGAACCTCTGTGTGGCGTCGCATTTCATTTAAACGCCAGCGCCCACCGGGAGGGTCTGTGTAAACTGGTCATGCTTTGTGTGCGCGGTAGATATAAAGCTAAGGTGGGTTATCTTAGCACAGAAACAGGAGCAAATTCTGCCAATTTACACCCTTAGGGT
>JAUZNJ010022681.1:0-16983 GCA_034780135.1 Jordanella pulchra | reverse complement strand
TAAACTGTTGAACTTTTTCCCCTGTTATCCGTGTGGTGTTCTGCATGTGGGTTAGAGCCCTTAAACCCACCATGACAAAACCTTTGACCTATATCATGCAGTTTAAACAGCTTATGTGATTTGATGAAAAAAAAAAAGATTTATTCTTATAATTCTGGAATTTATAAAATTGATTGTGGTAATGCTGGCTGGACCCGAACAGGAAATGTTTTGTCTTTTATCATCTTAAATAGTGTGAAAAGTTCATGTCTTTTACACAAAGTGCAAATATTTGGTTTCGACTGTATATATATATTTAATTTACAATTTCCTAAAAATGATGAATAATGTGAAAATCACAAGTAAAATAAAAAAAATCTAAATCCTGTCTCCCAGGTGAAAGGCCACTTGGACTACATGCGTCAGATGGACACCATCTTGGTGGCAGTCGGAGTTCCCACCAAAGAGGTGCCAGGAGCTTCATTTGTCCTTCCTCAGTCTTTGAAAGCTGCCCAGACGGCCGCGGACGACGTGGAGCAAGCCAGCGAGGAGCAGCAAGGCAAAGCGACTCAGAATCCGACTGAGGAAGATAAAAGTTGTTCACAAGAGAGCAGAGATTGGAGCGAGGCGGCAGAGGACATGGGTGATGGCTGGGATATTCCTGACATCACTGATCTGCTAGACTCTCTGAATGACATTGAGTCAGACAATCAAAACCCAAACAATTTATCACCTAAAAACGAAACCACACAGAACAACAGTTCAGCGGAGGCTGACCTGGATGAGGAGCACATATCATGGAGCTGGGATGATGCACACTGGACTACAGAGCACTCACACAAATAAAAGCCTTTAAAGCGGTTGTTATGTTCCAGGACCAGCTGCTTTCTCACCAGCTCTCATGGTCTCCAGTTATTTTTTGCAACACAGAAGCTTCTTCGGTAGAAAACATTTTTTTTTCTTTCATCCTTGGCACAGTGAATAGCCAAGAATACTGTGAATTTAAGCTCCTACATATGGCAGCTTTTAGAAAAACAGCCTCTAAATGGACTGCCTTGTTTCACTTCTTGATGTTCTGATAATTTAATTATCATTTAGAGAGCTGAAGGCTGCATTGTTAGTTTTTTAGGAACTGTAAATGGGTTATTTTTGAAAAATGTGAGATCAAGTAGCTCTGAATGTTTAGTAGTTGGTAGGTAAGTCAGCTCCCATCCCATCATTTTTACTCCTGCATATATATTTCCTGTAACCTGGTTGCTATAGAACAAACATTTCAACCTATGACCCAAAAAAATAACAATAGAACAAACTGAAGACTGCTTAAATATATATAAATACTTTATTCTATATCTATTTATATATATTAAGTCAAGTAATTATGTTCTTTTTTAAATAGACTATTTTTTAAATGACATTAAATTATCCGGTTCAAATTTTTAAATGTGTTTATGATTATTTACTGTGATGGTAAATTATTTCATTGGTACATTTCAATTGTATATTTTCAATTTGAATCATGTCTTAGATAAATAAATACTTTCTTCATGGTGCATTTATCTATTTCAAGGAATATTCACACTTATGTATTTTGTTTCCCTCCATATTCATCAGGGACCCCCACTGTGGGAAGGCCTGCTATAGAAGGTAACAGTTTCTGTGTGGCTCAGGTAGCAGTTGGGTCATTTGTTGTTGTTTTTATGCCCTGTTTATTGTATGTTTAAAGGAGTGTGATGCTTTTAACTAGCAAGTGAAGTAAGAGTTCACAACCTGGAGCTCATTTTCTTTAAATTACAACAATGCCTTATGCTGCTGCAAAGAAAATAGTGCACATTTGTGAAGAAATGGGAAATATATAATATAAATCTTAATGAACTGGGAAGTCCTTTAGCTTTCAGTCCATCTATATTTGTAATTAGAAGGAAAAACACATTTTCCTGCAATTAAAGCTGCTGATCTATCATGGCAGTTGCTGTTGAAGATTTCATTTAGGGGTATCGGAGTGAAGGGCCTTGAATACATAAAGCATACCTCTGATTTTCATTCATTTTAAAGGCATTGTAGATTTCATTATTACCACCTTCATTTTTGTGACCAGTAAAATACATCAAAGTACTTTGCTATAATGTGAACACGTTTGATGGGGTGTGAATACTTCTGCAAGCCACTGCACATTCATACAGGCACTGGTAACTAAAGCTGGTGATATCATGGAAGTCTATGATCATGTTGAAAAATGTTTTTTCTTTTTCTTTTTTTAAATCTTATTATCTTCTTT
This sequence comes from Jordanella pulchra, assembly GCA_034780135.1. Classification (NCBI taxonomy): domain Eukaryota; kingdom Metazoa; phylum Chordata; class Actinopteri; order Cyprinodontiformes; family Cyprinodontidae; genus Jordanella; species Jordanella pulchra. The sequence goes on along the minus strand of JAUZNJ010022681.1, from coordinate 14,729 downwards.
AAAGGTAAAAATAATATCGGTGACATCTAGAATGTAATCCAGCATCAGCACTCACCACTGAACATTTAACTGCTTGTGCTTCTATAGTTATTCAGTCCAGGTTGTCAACCTGATTTGGAAGAAGAAGAGGCAGCTCAATCCCAGGGTGTTCGGCATCCAGCAGATTGACGGCATCCGTAGCAGTGGCGGGTGGCTGGGTGGGGTCGGAGTTCAGAGGCGAGGTAGGGTCGCTGGCGATGTTGGGCTCCCCTGAGTTACGCAGAGAGATGGAGAGAGCTGGTGAGGGTCTTCTAGGTGAACGTGTGGAACAGCAGGGCAGAAGCTTTGCCAGAGCTCGCTTGAAGTCCCTCATGAACAGGGGATAGATGATGGGGTTTATCGTGCTGTTACAGTAACCCAGCCAGGTGATGGCATCAAAAAGCGCCAGTGGGACACACTCACACACTGCCTGGATAAAGACAAAAGAAGTTTTGGCATCAAGGAAAAACACTGACATTTTTAAAATGGATACCAAAAATCATGGCTAATAAGGAAATGAAAAGTTAAATAAAAAAAAACAGTGTTGTGTGGAAGATAAAGTATAAGGCAGGTTTATTTGTAAAGCACAATTCAGTACAAATACAATTTAATGTGCTTTACATGAATGAAACTGTACAATAGAAAAGAATAAACAGATTATAAAACAAAACAGTTGAACCAAAAGGTTAAACTAATACCTCAGTTAAGTGTTTAGCTTTAACAATCAAAGGAAGCTCTAAATAAATGGGTTTTTAACTTTGACTTTAAAGAACAGGTTTTCATCAGTTTTACAGTTTTCTGGAAGTAGAGCAGAGGAAGTAAATGCTGCTTTTTAATGTTTGGTCCTGGTTCTGGGTGATCAGAGTAGTCGAACTAGAAGACCTGAGTGGTCTGGGAGGTTGATACATGGACAACAAATCTGTTATGAAGAACAAGTGCATAAAAAAAGACTTATTTTTTATTCTCATTTTTGCTGGTGTATCCAGGACCCTGATACAGACCTTTAACTTTTCAGGCCAACAACACCTATTTCAAATTCCTATAAAATAATTTCACAGTATTGACATGAAATTATGAAGAAGAAAGGATTTGAAAGTCCATTCTCTTATCTACATGAGCCAGTATTAGCACTTCAGAACTGGGCTGATGTGCTCTACTTTTTTAGTTCTAGTGAGAACACAGGAAGTAGAGTTTTTGATCAGCTGGAGCTCTCAGATGGACTTTTTAGGCAAACCTATGAAGACACTGTTGCAGTAAAGATAAATGCATAAATGAGTTTTCTAGATCCTGCTTAGAAATTAGTTCTTTAATCCTGGAAATTTTCTTCAGGTGAGAAAAGGATGACTTAGTAACTGCCTTTATGTGCCTTTGAAGGTTCAGGTCTGAGTCCATCATGTTGCCAAGATTTTGTCCATAATCTGTGGTTTCTAGCTGTAGTAGCTGAAGCTGTGAGCTAACTCTGGATCTCTCCTCCTTTGTTTAAAAGATTATTGCCTCATTTTTATTCAGTCTGAGAAAATTATGACACACCCACATATTTATCTGTTCTACATATATTCTGAGCTAAGGGGGGCATGTAGATGTAGAATAGGAGGGGCCCCAGAATGGAGCCTTGAGGAACCCCGCATGTGATTTTTCTGGTCTCTGATTTAAAGTTCCCTATTGACACATAAAAGTCCCTGTCCTTCAGGGTAGATTTAAACAAGTCCAGTGTGGTACCAGAGAGGCCGACCCAAAGCTGAGGTTCAACTGTGGTTCTTCCACAGTCTGAATTTTTACAGATGTCACTGAACACCTTAATCAGGGCAGTCTCTGTACAGTGATTGGGACGGAAACCTGACTGGAAGGTTGAGTCATTGTCAAGAACACATTTAACTGTTGAAACACAACTTTTTAAATAATCTTACTGATGAAGGGGAGGTTTGAGATGGGCCTGTAGTTATATAGTTACCTCCGCCAAGGAGGTTATGTTTTCGGTGGCGTTTGTTTGTTTGTCTGTTAGCAACATTACAGTAAAAGTTATCTAAGGATTTGCTTGAAAATTTTACCAAAGGTGTGTCGTGGGCTAAGGACCAATCCATTACCTTTTGGTGATCCAGATCAGGATCCGGATATAGGAATTTTTTTAGTAATGATCTGTGTCTGCTGTGAAAGTGGAGGTTACAATATGTTGGGATAATGAGCTGCTTGGCTGAGGTGTGCTTTATCTGAGTGCTTTTCTAGTTTTATATGTTTTATATGTTTAACGAAAAAATACATTTCTAAAGCATTGCCTAAAGCAACATGTAAATTCAGCTAGAATTTACAGTCTAAATCATAAACCTAACTACAGCAGAGAAGATACTGAAACCGTCTTCACAGTTTATTGCAATGTGTGAAAAAGCAAGAAAGCTGCATATCATAGACATCATCATTTTCAGCTGACAAATGATCATTCTCTTCTCACAGCATATATCTCTACAGCATATACCACTAAATGTAGGAAAATAATAGTTTGAGTTAGAAATATTCAGAGTGAGGAAGACTTGACATTCAGTTTTGTTACAGATAATTCAAAAATCATGGCAAAAGAAAAAAAGTTGAGTATATTTTTAACCATGTAAATATAAGTTATTAGCCGTATCACCCAAAAAGGTATTCAAATATTACCCACAGTTCACTGCATCTGGCTAGTTTGCGTTTCAGATTAATGTAAAATCAAAGAGTTTTATAAAGATCATCACTTATGTTAATTTAGATAAGGAAAAACCTTTTTATATTTATAGTCATGCGAGAATGTATTTCAATAAGAATCTTCTATTTCACAGAGGGAAGAAAATTTATTATTTTTAGATCTAATATGCACTGATTTTAGCATTCCATTGGATTTAAGTCTAACATGATCCCAGGAGCTAGCTCTGTTGGGAAAAAAAGAGAGGTAAACACCAACATTTGAAGGACCCGGTTAGGTGGAAGAACTCCATTCAAATGAAATAATTAAAGTACTACTTTTAGTTTTATCCATTGAATCTTTAGAGAAAAAAGATTCTGAGCTGTTGGATTTAATAAAAGAAAGTAAAAGGGCTAGTGGCATCGGTGTATCCAAAATTATTGAATTTCCAGACTGTTTTTATTTAAATGTATGAATTGATTTTAATTAAATGTCTATAGGACAATTCTGAGGTAGCTAAACAAAAACAGAGCTACTAGGTATAATAGCCAAATGATCTGGAAATCATCAGCATAGTAATTGAGTAGAAATTGTAATCCCAATTGCCCCACTGATAACAAATACAGAGGAAACAGATTGGGCCAATATGGAGCCCTGAGGAACTTCCTATGGAAGAGGGGATTGTGACAGCAGTAGAAATAGAAGGGGTCAAGTATAGATAGGGTCGTAGTCTCAAATATGGAGGCTATTAGTCTTAGACACGCAAACAACAGACAAAAACAAAACCCTTTACCCTGAAAAACCTCCCCAACACAATATTGTCTATTGTTGATCAATACATAAGTTAAAACCATGATGTTTAAAATTCAAACCATTTAGTATTAGCATCGGGGCTGTAGATCACTATGTATTGTATCAATTTGCTTGGATGAAGATACAATCACAGACATCGCAAAAGTCTCCTGATATGATTTTGATTTAATTAAATTTAAAGTCTGCAATTGATATAATGCAATATGAAATCCCCATCTAACAAATTCGCTTGCTTCCTTATCACTATGGTAACACCGACACTAGTGTATCCTGAAGATGACCATGTGGACTGATAATTTCATTTTGCATTGATGTATTTGAATTGTTAATCGATATAGGTCGATGTATTGTTACATCTTTATCTAGAATCTGACTTTTTTTACTGTGTGCAGAGATTTATCTCCTTTTAGAAGATCGCATTCTTTTGACAACCTCAAAAGTTTTCCTAGGTCTTTATAATCCTTCGGCGTGTGTCTGCTAAATTTAAGCAGTGAGAGAATATTTTCTCTTCTACTATCTACACTGAAGAGTTTAACATCTTCAAACTACTCAAAGTTATGCTGCTGACAGTTTGTCAACCAGATTTTTCAAAAACAGTTTCTCGCACAAATAAGCTCACTGCTTATTAGCTTCATATCATTTGACATCTGATTGCTGGAGACGCTGATTTTGAACAATTAGGGTTTAGACAGTGAAGAAGGAGACAGCTGTTAAAGGAGAGCTTCCAATATTATCAAGATGAGATAAGGAGGCAGTGGGAATGAGACAGAATGGGGGGGTATGTTTCACACACCACATTGCGTGTGAAAAGAAAGAGGAGCACAGACAGTCAAGTGTCTGTGCTCTATGTTATACAGAGGGAAATGCAAGAGGGCACAGATGGTAAATCATAATGACTGGATCATTGAAAGCATGAAAAACAGAGCAAGTGCCATTACAACTTTGGATTAAGCTACGCATTGACATTTATTTAGCCCCAAAGAGCTTTTCATGGCACTTTCTTGTTTGATGTAATTGTATATTTAATTTGGTCTAATCAAAATGAACAGTTTCAATTGCTTGACAATTATTAACAGCACTTTGGTGGGTTGTTTGTTGGGCTTTGAAATGAGTCAGACACACAAAGCTGAAATGCCAATCTATTTCCTTGTTGGCTTGGCGAGGCTGTGACGCCAAGGCTGGCAACACACAGAAATAGAGCAGTATCCAAGTGTTTTTTCTTTTAACCTGTTTTGTTAGTACACTTATTTTTTGATATTCTTTCCATACTTGCAAGAAAAAAAAATATTTGGTGAGAAAAATCACTGAATCACATAATGAAAAACAAGAATCATTCCAATGGACAAGATTTTGCAGTGGAGAAAAAAAGTGTTGGAAATGTTTGTTTTGAAGACTTAAGAGTGTTGCATGTATGTGGGAGAGAATTAAAGCTTTAAAGTGTTCACCAGCTGCTGAACCGTGCCAGCAGACTGTCAGGTGTTCATACTGACCTCAGCCATGTTGGTGATGAAAAAGGGTAACCAAGCGCTGAAGAAAAGTCCCAGGAGGACTCCCAGTGTGAGACTGGCCTTCAGCGCCCTACGACCCTGCTTGTGAGCAAGACGGCGCTCACTGGTCACAGACAGCTATGGGCAGTAGAAAAAAAGTTGTTAAAATACAATCCAGGGAGGATTTAACACAGCTAACTTCTTTGTTGTTCTCTTTGCTAGCAACTGTTGACTTAATGGATGAGAAAATCAAACTAATGAAACACCTTTTGCTTTTGGTTTAAATTTTTTAAATAGTCTAAAACTGGCTATTTTTTAGACATTAAAGCTAAACAAATTGACGTGCTTTCTTTTTGATCTTGTAAAATCTAATTTTCTTCCCTAATTAGAGTTAAAATAAGAGACTAGCATGCTATCGATGAATCTGCTATGCTAGTTAGCTAAGAAAAGAAAAATAGCTCTTATTTCCAAAATCGGAAAATTTTTCAATATCAGTCAATACATAACTTGGACCCACATTTATTTCTTTAATAAATATTTAGTAAAATTTGTCAGGTGTTTTAATTTGTGGTCCTTTGGAAGGAAAAGCACAATTTAGCTGCATTAGGTAATGTAGCGTTTGTCAAGTAGTCAGACAGAATCAAATGAAATAAGTCCAAAGGATTCATTCATAAACTTTCCAACTGTTTAATTGAGTTAGGCTTTGGGGATATTTCTAGATGTTTCTTGGGTTTTAAGATTTATATTAAACCAACTTTAAATAGAACAACTGAGGATCAGAAGAATTATTAAGAGCTAAAATTCAGTGAAATCTAGATTCTTTCAGTTTTGAGAAACGGAAACATAAAAACAATAGAGAAAATGGTTAAAGATTTATTTTCTATCAGGAGTAGATCACCCAGTATTTCTAAGAAAATGGTTAAGGTCTAACATTTAATTAAAGGGGGAGGAAAGAAATGCTGATGACAAACTTTCAGAACCAGCTTCAGTCTATCAGGCATCAACACCAGGACCATAGTGCAAGGATGAGCTTTGCATATATACTAAAGATATCATAAAAAATACATTTGTCCCAGTTTTATAAGGGGAGGAAAAACAGTACATGAATATATACACTTAGCAGCAAGAATGGTTGGTTGAATGAGGCTAGTCAGTAACTCAGATTGGTCAGTAGTATCTGAAAAGCACAATATACTGTAAGTTCAATCTAATCACCATTTATAGTTAAACATAATTATCTGAGTGATCGGAATTAAGGTTCACATGCTAGGGAAATGCATATTAAAAGCAACAAATATATGATAAATTATTTTGAAGCTTTTTGAATCTCTTAAATAATAAAAAAAAAATCTTCAGTTGTATAACAGAAACTAAGTGGCCATATTTTAGCAAGGTATTCAAACAAAAGTGTTTTTAGTATGACAATGAAAAGGCCACAGTCTGGCAAGGACATTTTGAAAGGATCTGGAGAAAATCTGTGGTAGGCGAGCATCTGACATGGCCATATACACCCCAGCCTCCCCTTTATGTAAGCCTAACTCTATTAGGACATCTGCTCAGTTTTCATCCTGTTTGTCATGAGTTTATTTCCTAAGAATTAGAGCTTTAACATTTAAGTTGTGTCCGTTTAAAAATAAATTCATAGCAATTATCTTGTTGGAAGCTAGTTGAAGTTTTCAATAGTTACTATTTAATTGTTTATGGAGACACTTTAAATTATAAAGACTAATTTAATGTAACAGCAAGATAATAATAACAATAGGATTTTCTTAAAACTAAGAAAAAGTAATAGATAATTTCTCTACCACCTCTTTCCTTCAAAGCCAGTCAGTAGAAAAAACAATCTCACTCTTATGGTCTGGATTTAGTTATAATAGTTTAATAACAGCCTTCAAAAAAATAAAGCAAAAAAGGATCAATGTTTTTTTTTTAATCATAGTTTAACACTGTAAGCATTTTCCATTTAACTATTCTGAGAAAAAAGAGAAAATATTTCAACAAATTTCTTTTTTCAAATGTTCAAGGCTGCAGTACAACCAAGCGATTTATTCACTGCCAAAACTGATCTAAAATGTTTATTTCCTGAAATAACAGCAGATAATTAAAACCATCTGTCGACAGAATGAGTATTATGGTCCCTAAAATAAAATGATTGCTTATACTGCACTTGAAATAAAACAATCAGGATCATTTTAGGTGCAAATCTCTTTTTACCACTGGCAGATCATTTTTGTCAGTCAAATATAAATGAAAAAGCACTTACTTCAAGAAAAATGTGGTTGCTTTTAGTTTACTTTTTACCATGATTTTTTTTTCCCCCAATTCAGTAGATCCACTCCTACTACTTATATTTATATTAGGTCAGGTCACCAGATACGCATCCTCATTAAGTTTTAACAAGCACAAGTTACATTTAAAAATAGATTTTGCCAAAAAGCTGAATTTAGTTCTATACACCGTTGGTTTCTTCCTTTTCTTACCAGCACATTTTGAGACATGGGAGGTCCTTGACTGCATTTATATCCGTCCTGCTGAGCTGACCTTGCTTCACCTCCGGGCGAAGGAGGCCGTGAAGGTTCTACAAGGGATGGATGAGGGTGTGGTGGGTGGCTCAGTGCTGCAACTCTCTTTGCTTGTCTTCGTGCGGCCAGAAGTATGCGGCAATAGGTGAAGCAAATGGCGCTGGAGGGCAGAAAGAAGGTAAGCACGGATGCCACCAGGGCAAAGGGCAGGGTCACCCGCAGGCGGCACTGAAAGGACGCACCTCCTGAAGGTGAGAGCTGGAAGTAGGACTCTGGGTACAGTTTTTCATAGAAGGAACTGATGTTACCAAGACCAAATTGAGGAATTGCAGAGTCTTCATTCCTATGGCCTAAACTGTGCCAGTTCATCTCAATGGGTAGAAAGGAGGCCAGTACTGCCAGACCCCAAGCAGCTCCAACCAGAAGCAGAGCCCGCGGTGGCGTCATCCTCTGCTTGTAGCGCAGCGGTGAAATAATGAAGATATAACGGTCCAGGCTGATCACGCACAGGTTCAGGATGGACGCACTGCAGCACATGACATCAAAGCAAAGCCAAACCGGGCAAAAAGCCGGCCACAACACCCAGGAGCCGCACAGAACGTTGAGCATGGCCGGGGGCATGACCACCAGGGCCACCATCAGGTCGGAGAAGAACAAAGACACCAGGAAGCAGTTGGAGGTGCAACGCAAAGAGCGATGGGAAAACACCAGAGCGATGAGCAGGATGTTGCCACAGATTGTCATAAGGATGATGGCAGTCAGCATGAAGGCCAGCAACCATGGGCCGCTGCCTGTGATGTTCCAGTCGGTGGCAGAAGGAACGCTGCCGTTGAAGCTGCCCACAGAGTGAGAGTCGGTCATGGTGGTGGCTGGCAGTGATCAATGAATCAGCTTCAGGGTTACTCTCCAGGCATTGCTCAGTATCTCCCTCCTGGAAAAGGCTCCATCCTCAGAATAATGTCATGGAGGTCTGGCTATCAAAATCCATCCAGCTCTTCCTCTCCATGGATTGATATCTCCATGTTGGCAGGATTAGTGGAGTGGACTCCTGCTCCAGTGCCACTAATAGACTAATTCAAACCCTCCAAACTGTTTGCCTCATCTCTCCATTCAGGCCAGCATGTCCTTACTTCATACACAGCTGAGAGCCAGAATGAGCTCTTCAGTAGCTGACAGAGGGTTTTTAAGCTGCATGCCACATTGATGACAGGCGCTGGAGGAGGGCACAGAGAGAGATAAGCCTTTACTTCGCACATAAAAGCAGTCCCAGTGACATGACCCACTGAGGATCGAGAGAGATCCTCAAAAACATATCTAAGAAAAAAAAGACTCGGCCAGCTTTTGTACGTCTGGCTGAGCAGGAGCTCTTTCTCTCTCAATCACAAGTCCTTTTATTCTGGGAAACAGAGAAGATGAGCAAAATAACTATATTAACAAAAGCCATGCAGTATTCATTACCAAGCCGGGCTCTGCTCAGAAGTGCTCTACAGGTATCATGGTCCTTGTAACGCTCCGCATCCCTTGCTGCTGTTAATCCCTGAGGCGGCCACTTCAGCGTGTTTCCCAGCCGGAGCGCACGGCTGCTGAGAGAGAGCGTGTCAAACACGGAGCTGTTAATGCATAACCATGCACAAACAGAGCCTAGATATGCTAATTCTGCATCATAGGAACTGTGTGGGTGGTCTTTCTCCTTGTTTGGTTGTGTTTTATTTTTTATTTTGATAAAACTATGCGTATTTATATAAAGCCTTATTTAAATCTGATAGGTTGTCTCAAAGTTGCTGTAATCTGTTTGTGTTTCTGGATTTAGTTTCTATTAGGAGACCATTTAGGGAAGTGAACTGAATCAAATGTTCAGTTTTTTGTTGTTGTTGTTTTCTGTGTTTTATGCTAATTAGGGTGATTTGAAGAGTTCTAAGTTCCTAAAAATATTCTGATAGAGGAATCTCTACCCTGCTTTTTTTAATTAGACTATCCCTGCAATTAGTTCCATTTCGCTTCTGTTCAACCAGCTTTTATGGTCTCTGTGGATCAGAACGCATGCCCCTCAGCATTATGCTGCCATTACCATGTTTAACTATGGAGATGGTGTGTTGAAAGTGAGCTGTGGTGTTACTTTCTCACCATAGATTTCTGCATGTAGGCCAGAAAGTTCAGATTTGATGTCATCTGAACGGATCTTCTTCCATGTGTTGGATGTAACTCTGACATTACTTGAACTAAAAAATTGATTTCCATGTGATCTTATGTGAAGAATGGCTTCTTTGAACGTTCTTCTGTAAGTGCAGAGCTGTGAAGACGGTTCCTTCCTCTACAGCTCCTCCAGTGATCATGGGCCATTTCGGTTGCTTCCTCATTTAAAGTTCACCTGTAGGTTAATGTGGACGGTCTTGAATGCAGCTGTGCCATGCTGATAAGGGTTCATGGATTGAACAAGGCTCTGTGAAGTTCTGGGATATTGTTTTATACTCTAACAATGCTTCTAACTTTCTTCTGTCTTCCTTGGTCTTCACTTGTGTGTTTTAAACAAATCTCTGATGGCTTCACAAAACGGCTGAGACTGAAAATGTAATCCTAACTCTGTTGTCAAGGAAATTGGTTGCACATTTTTAGAAAGAAACATAAGAGTAATGGGGCAGGCTGCTGAAACCTGCCACACTCTTCAGATTTCAGTTTTAAAACATTTCTGACAGTGTGTGAGTCCTTTTCACTTTACATCTATACGATTCTTGTTCACATAGAATCCCAACAAAATATATTGAAGTTTGTGACGAGTGTTTTTAAATGTTAAATATATTTAAGTAAGTTGGGTTCAAAGGGGATGTGGTTTGTGAATATAATTATTCATTTGTAAACAGAGAGACGAATAGACACTATGTTTGAGATTTATAAATGAGTGGTTGAATATCTTGAAACAAAGAAGTACAGAGCATTTGACATGTTGCGACATAAAACTTTGGTGAAAACGTTTTTTTTTAAGATTTTAATTTATAGGAGTATTATTAACATTATAACATTATTAACATAATAAAATTAACTAGGTCTTTTTTCCTGCCTAAAAGAAAGTAGCAACCTCTGCACAGCACCGCTTACAAGGCAAATAAATTCAGTTTTAATTTAGAGAAATCATTTCAAAACTCATGTATTCTGTGCTTGCAAATTCAGTTTCTGCCCCAAAACATATTAAGTTATTTATATTTCCGAAAGCCTTTGATTTAAATAATGTTTTAAAATATGCTGAATTTCAGATAAACAAATGTACAATTGATTCGAATAGTTTTAGAAAAAACGAGAATCTTTTATCTTTACAATTTTTTAGTTTCACACAACACTTTATTTGTAGTTTTATTGATATATTTTAGTGAACATTTTGGTATAAATGCCCACGTTTGAATTGGTGACCTTTTTTTTTTTTATAATTGCATGACTTTCACATCTTCACATGGTATCAGTGCAGCTCAGCCTCAAAGTCAATTCTTCAGTTTCAGATCTTCCAGCCTTTTTCTCCAAATGTTCCTTGGCTCCGGACGCTCCTCCCACGGCCCGTCACAGGCCTGTGAGTTTGTCAATCTTTTTTTAGAAACAGTCTGTGCCTTCTGTTAACCAAGGCGGATATGTTTGCAGTGTATTCATTCACATAAACCTTGACATCACTTTCTAGTTTCTTTCTCATCAGTGTTATTTAAAACATAAGCTGTAAATGTTCAATAAAAGAAAAGTTCTAATAAACACCACAGAAATGTGAGAAAACTGATTAAAAAGGATTTTTAAAATCTGAAATTATATCTATATAGGATTTTAAAGAGATAAAAAAAAAACCACAAAGGGTTTCACATAAATTCAATGAAAACTAACTGGGTCAGATTTTGTCTAAGTGCTAAGTTATGTTTTTAAATTTTCGTGAGAGTTAGTAGGAGTTGTGCAGCAAGGAGATACTGAAAGTGATTTCCCAAAACTTACAGCCTGATCTTCAAGTTTTTAAAATAAGTCCAGGGAACCAACAGCAGCATCTAGTTAAATAAACTGAGAGGCTGGGAATAAGACATTTGCTCCAATAAGTCTCTGATCCATTATATATATATTTTTATATTTCGGTCTTAATCAGGAGGGACCAGGCCATAGTGTCCTTATTTAAACAGCACTCTGTTTTAGTCTCTTGATTCGCAACAAATGCAAAACTAAACTCATGTGGCAACATTTTTTCCTTCTACTTTCTTACAATCATTTTTAAAGGTAATAATCGTTTCATCTCAATCCAGATAAATCCTACATTTTAATGCTGATCTGAAACTGACTAATCAAGGCTATCATGCAACCTGCCTCCTTAGAGCAGCTGCTACAGAGTCTCGCACCCCCACATCAGTAGATAAACTGGTCCACACGCTTCCCTTTACACCAACCTGGATGATCAATTACAAACTTTTAAAAACAGACTCTGAATATTTACCTTCTGGCTGCTTTTACCCAATACATCGACCTTTATTGGGAAAATCTGGGGTCTCATTTGATTTAAAATTCAGCTCTAGATGAATCTAATGGGGTCACTGAATAGATATTAACCACATTCATCAATCACATCACATAGTTTTTATCATAATTGATGATTATTTTATTAAATACACACAGATTGCGCTGACTGGGCAGAAAAAAAAAAACTCATACAATCATTTTTAGGACGGTTACTCCATAGGAAGACCAGATCCAACTGTAGCATAGTGCAAACTGTGACACGCCAACAGCATAAACCAAATCCTTGCAAAAATTAGATTTAAAAAAAACAGCTTGATAGGTTGAAGTTACTGCTCCTGCTGGGGAAAAAAAAAAAGAGAAAAAAAAGATTTCAGAATTTGCACAAAATATGGACAGAGAACTTATTTTTGACACAACTTCTATCCTCTTGTTTTCTTGTTGATGTGAAACTAGTTAATCCAAAATCTTTGAAGAAAAGCCAAAACAGAAAAACCAAATGTCTGCCTAATTTAAAACAAAGATGAAATAATAATAATTAAAAAAAGAAAACATTTACCCCCAAAACACCTGGATCTGTTTCGGTAAACGATACACAAAAATATGTCGTCTGTAGCGAACGACACACTGAGGTGAACTGGGTCCGACCAAAATGGACCAGGGATCTATTTTCATCGAACCTACACAGCAGTTTGACCAGAATGTCACAAGTCAGACAGGAAGTGACATCCTTAGCTTTAAACAATGCGCTTTGAGGAATATACGAACTGGTTGGTTTTGCATGAGCTCTGGATAATGCTTCTTACTCTTCTAGTCGGAGCCAATAGATCGGTGCACATGAGCAGTGATCCATGCAGTGTGTTTTGGGGGTAAGGCTGGTATAAAAGCTGAAGATCTGCACTCATTAAACAACTTGTTAAAATGTAAGAAGACCAAATCAAACCTTTTGGCTTCTGTGCAGCAGGTAATGTGACCTCAGGTCATTCTGACAGTTGGCATATGCCATCCCAAGTCCAGCGCCTGAGAATAACGTAATAGGCCAGGTACGTCCTGCAAAGAAGAGATACACTGTGTTGCTTGTTTTTGTACAAAAACAAACACTTTTCAAAGAACTAAGCAAGATTATAACATTTATTTAAAAATACTGTCAGTAGAGAAGAAAAGAATGAGCAAAAGGAAAGTTTTCGATTAAAGTACAGCGAAGCGGCTTACTTTTGAAGAACAGGACAGAAAACACGATTCCTAACCCCAGACCAGTACCTGAAACACAGAACAGAAAACATCAGACTAAGGCAGTAAATAAGTCCTAACATACATTTCTAATATTCTTCTGCTTGTTAGTTGTCTAACCTCCAATGTTGGAGTGAGTTTTGTTTTCTTTCTAAAGTCATGCAATAATGATTCACTTAGAGAAAAACGGTACTTTGTTGATTAAACAGGTAGTTTAAGGAAGATTGCCCTTTTTTAAAAACACGACCTTCAGATTTCATAATCGGTCCGCTACACATAGAAAAATCACCAACGGTAGGATCCCCTCAGTTTTTCACAGCTACTGCACCAAAAAAAAAAAAAACAGTTTGCAGAGGCGTATTCTTTGCTGCTCAGTTTTCAATACAAAGAGAACTTTGTGTTTGATTTGCCAAACGATACCGAAAACATTTGGTTTTCAGAGCCGTTCAGGCCGAGTATACAAGCATAACTACCAACTCAATTAAACAGCATAGATTTGAGTTTACGACCAGTATAATGTTTCTGATTAGTTCAAACGTAAGGTTTTAGCTGCTCCTTCACCATTGCATACCTCTGTGTTCTTGCTCCATTTCTAGCTTGACTTTTTCCACACACACACACAAAGAACCATGAGCGTTCTGGCATATTTGGTATCAACCGTGAGTCAACTGACGCCCACCAGGGGGATGTTTTTATACCCATTTGAATAACAATGGATTAAAGAAAATGTCTTTTGTATGCAATGTGGATTTAAAATCCATGCAAACTGTTTCCGTCAACAAAAAGCAACTTTAAGCTTTTCCTTATTAATTTCCATAACTTATATCGTTGCATAAAATAGCTTAACTTCTTTATTTCAAAGTGCACATATTCTTGCTGGTGTTTGAATAGGCATAAAATGATGGGAACATCTTGGTCAAGCGAATGATCAGTTGTTTCTATGTGGACTTAATTCACCACCTGGAACAAAGGTGTGGCAGTAGTGACACTAGTGGATTGTCAAAACTAATCTGACCTTTTATTCGTTGACATATTAATGCCAAACTGACAACAGAAATTATTTACAGTAACAAATAATTTACTAGTTTCAGAACTAGTTTTTGTGTTTTCTGGGGTCGAAGGTTAAGGGTCTCCGCAATTCATCTAGGAGTCTTTTTATATAAATAAAAACAAAGAACTGCTCCACCCATTGGATGTTTGCATAATGTCGGACCTTAAATGATTGATTTATGGGGGATTCTAAAACTATCAAAGAATTAGTGTCCCAGACAAAAATAGGAAGAACAGAAACAAGTTTGTCTTTTTTTATTCATGCCACATTTACAAGACAAAAAGACAAACCTACAAAACATTTATGATATCATATAAAATATTGTGTTATAGTCTTTTTGCTATATGTCCTTTATTGTTTGCACAGGTATTTGACTGTCAGTCCCTTAAGACTGAAATTAAATATAATTCAATAGTAACTTTATTGATAATGGTGCAGTTTTTAATGGAAAAACATGTGCTTGAAAGATGTATTAGTGCTATATATATATA
>JAUZNJ010022670.1:0-16983 GCA_034780135.1 Jordanella pulchra | reverse complement strand
TTTTACAGCATGAAATGTCTGAATGAGTGCTCATCCAAGACTGGTGATTCCATACTTTTTGCCAGGGGTTGTAGATAGAGTCTTAGGCTCTGATCACTTTCTCAACTCCTGTCACTATCTTTTGCAGGTGCTGCTAGTCTGTGTGGTAGCAGCTGAAATACAAAAGGATCAAACAGACTTCTAAGTTACATTAGGACTAGCTGAGCGCTCAGTTTTTCCCTTTGGCCGACAGTGGCATTAGATGCAGGAGCTTGCCCTGCATTCGAGGGGTTGTTGGTTCAAGCTCTGGCTTTCAGTTTCATTGTGTCTTCAGTTAAGTCTTCTGACTAAAAGTGTTATATAAGTACAGGCCATTTACTATTTGTGCCTGATAACATTGTATTTGTTTTGTAACCAGTTGGGTTTTACAACTTTTTGTGATGTAAGAGCGTGTTTTCCTCATTCACTGTTGTAAATGTGTTGTTGTAATAGAAGATTGGTTGATATCATCACAGCCCAGGTAGGTCACTTCTAAAACCTATAACTGAAATCAACTTAAATTAGGAAAAAGAAACTTGGAAGGTGAATCTCTGCTTTTAGTCTAAAATGTTTTGCAGCTAATATGTTTTGGGACGGTGTGTTAAATGGGATGAGCATTGTTGGTTTTCGACCAAATATGAAAAACGTGTCTCTATTTTCACCCTACATACATCTCCAGCTGTTTTTTATTAGGTCTTACTCTTTAGAAACCATGTAGACGTTTTGCACAAAAAAAACAGCGGACCATGCAGTGCGTGCAAAGTCTTGCATGATAGTCTTGTAACATGTATGATGTTTTCTAAAACCTACTTTTCCTGGAACCGTATCGTATGTTTTACAATTTTAAGAACTCTTGATCAAAATTTCTACATGGAAATCTGGTGGCTACTTGCTGTAAAATAAATACGGCTCAGTCTGAGGATTTTCAACAAGGTAATGAGCCAAAAAAAAAACACAGAAAAGGTTGAACAGGTTCGAAATATTAACTACTTTTAATTTCTATCTCAGTCCTCTGATCCTATAGAAAGGTTGAAGGGTAAACTAAAGGCTTTAAAAGAAAACACCATGATCAGAACTGCTGAAGCTTGTCCTCCTGGGGATTTTATTAAAAAGAATTTCTTTACATGAATTAGAATTATTAAAAGTGGGAGGTAGTGAAATATTTACACTCCTGTTTTTCAGGGGTACCAACAAATGGTGTTTGCCGCGGTATTTCTTTGCATCCTTCCTGTTGAATGAAAAGCCTGACTGCTGGGTTAGTGTTTGCTCATCTCCTACGCGGTATGCGGTCTGCTCAGTCAAACAAAGCTCTGCTGTGGATAAAGAACAATGGGAACAAGAGCCCGTTTTAGCTGCTTGTCCTCCACGCAGTGTTCATTCTTCTCAAGCTCCTATGAAAGTCTTCTCTTGCTCCAACAACCTCACTCGTTTTCACCTGGTTTCTAGATTTCATGTTACCATCCAGTCCTCCCTGCCCCTCTGCTGATGTTCTTCTTTCTTCTTCTTCCCCAGGTGGTAGTAGTTTTCATCCCCAGCCCTCACCCGGCTCCGGGATGAGCACGGCGTGTCCATGAACTCCTTCGGTTTCGCAGTGCGAGGCCTCCCGCTGGCCTTGGCGTCCATGACACAGGCTGCTCTCTGGGACCTTCGCTTCCAGCCAAGATGGAGAGCAATAATTGTGACCAGCCTGCTGGCTTTAGTGCTCATGTTGTATCTGCACCGGACAGTAGGGAACACAAACACACCAGTCAAAGGTAGCTTTCTAACGCACGGAGGAGGAGAAGTGGATGTAGGATCACAGAGACTTCTCGCTCGGCGTCTGAAGAGAGAAAAGCCCTACAATGACACATACCCGCTGAGTCCACCAGAGAGGACGCAGCATGGTATTCGCTACCGTATAGGAGTGATCGCAGACCTGGACGTGGCATCCCGGAGCTCCAAGGGTCAGACGTGGTTCAGCTACATGAAGAGAGGCTACGTGACTGTTTCAGAGAGTGCAGACAGAGTGGAGGTGGAGTGGGATGAAGACATAATCACTTTAGAGAGCAGTCTGGCTGAGAAAGGACGAGGTGTGTGGTTGTATCCTGCTCCTATATACGCTTCCGCTCGTTCCTCTGTCTTCTCATTGATGTGTGATGCAATGCTGCACCTACAGGAATGGAGCTGTCTGAGCTGGTGGCCTTCAACGGTCACCTGTACAGTGTGGATGACCGCACAGGTGTGGTGTACAGGATTGAAGGAAGCAGAGCAGTGCCCTGGGTCATTCTACCCGACGGTGACGGCTCCGTATCTAAAGGTCAGTGTTTAGGCTCTGGGGTCTAAAAGATGGCCGACCTTTTCCTCAGGAAGAAACACAAAACCTTTACATTCAACTGAGAAGTTTTTTTTTTTGAAAACAGTACAATACTTTTCACTTGTGTTCATAATATGTTGAGCTTTTTCACATTTTGTGTCCTTACTCTCTCACGCTTCCATGCTTTTGTTTTGGGTTTTATATGGCAGACCATTAGAGTTTATTGCATAATTAGAGAAAATTACAACAAACACTTTGTTGGGTTTTTTTTTCCAAAACATGTACGACTAATTTAATTATCCTTTAGGATAAATAAAGTATTTTTGAATTGAATTGAATTGAATAAAGGTCTAACTCAGAGGAGTTTGTGGCTGCTTCTACAAATCCCCTGAGGCAGAGGGTCGCAGAGCCAATTTAGCTGCCATTACAAAAATAAGCAAAGCTCGGTTAGATAGGATGAAAGACGTCTGGTAATATAGATTCTCAAAGGGATTTGGGTCTGGATGTGGCCATTGTGACACAGAGACGCCTTGATCTGAACCATTGTAAAGCATTGTCTTACCAGGAAGCTGCCAAAGTAGTGGATGCAGTCTTTGTGTCTGAACGACTCCATGTTACATCTTCTTGTGATTTAAATCAATTGATGTTGGATATTAAGATTGCAGAACAAAAAGCGCCGTCAGTGTCTAGCAGTAAGTTTAGCTACTATATGGGGTGATACGCTGTGTTAATTTTCCTTTTGCTTCTCTCCTATAAAGGTCAGATTTTATTTTGAACACACGACTTGGAGCTAGACAATATTTCAATATCAATATATGTATATCACAATATGATTTGATTCAATATTGGTGACATGACTTTTACACACATTTTCAATATTTCAAAATTATATCGTATCAACCGGAATTAAGAAATGTATGGTGATATATTTCCTCCAGAATTAACTAGTCTTTTGCCTGCTTTTTGGAATATTCTTCCCAGTCTGGTCTGTTACTTTACATGAAAGACCGTGTTTTGGTCTGCAGCTTGGTGCTGCCAGACAAACAAAAAGTTTAAGAACTACAAATGGTTTTCCAGGGAATTACTCTTTATACCATTTAATGTTTTTTTGTGCAGGGTTCAAAGCGGAGTGGCTGGCAGTGAAGGACGAGCACCTGTTTGTCGGAGGTCTGGGGAAGGAGTGGACCACGACATCCGGGGAATTCGTCAACAACAACCCAGAGTGGGTGAAAGTGGTCGACTACAAGGGCGGCGTGGAGCATCAGAACTGGGTGCCTTATTACAGCGCTCTGCGGAGAGCTGTAGGGATCAAACCACCAGGTGCTGAGGAACAGTTTGTTTTTATTTAATTTCCAGTGAACGCATCAAGTTGAATGAATTAATTGTATTTAAATCACAGGAACCAAAACCTGGTTCGTTTTTAACCCCGGATACCATTAAGTTTATATCTTTAATATCTTTAAGGGATTTACTGCTGTATCACAGAATGATTTCAGTTCTGTTTGTTCTTATCAAAATTATTTATCCTAATCTTGACTGCATATACAGTTTTTCTAGGTTTTTTGTGGATTTGTTAAAGTTTTAAATGAAGTGGACCACTGTTTTATTCTATTATTTTAAAGCCCTATGATAATATTAAAACTCCAAAACAGCCAGATTCAAAAGATCAGAACCAATCATTTATACTCATTTAATTAATCAAAATGTGTTTAAAGAACAATTTGACTTACAGAGATCAAAGAATAGGACCAAACATTTAAACTATTAAATAAAATACTAAATATATAATTATCCAGCTACCTGTGCTCTTTTGGTAATACCATCCAAAGGTCTCATGTGAAGACTAAAAAACATAGGACCTAAACTTGAGCCTTGTGGAACACCACATTTAGCTGAACAGTTCCAGTCAAGAATCTTTTTAAATGAACAAAAACCAGACTTATATTTTCCAAAATGTTTTATTCTGCTCTGTGTTCTACTTATGTCTGAGTGTTGTCCTGACACTTTTATATATATCGCTGCTCCAACATACCTGAATCAAATAATTGGACGATTAGAACCCGCAGAAT
The DNA here is from genome assembly GCA_034780135.1 of Jordanella pulchra. Taxonomy (NCBI): domain Eukaryota; kingdom Metazoa; phylum Chordata; class Actinopteri; order Cyprinodontiformes; family Cyprinodontidae; genus Jordanella; species Jordanella pulchra. The sequence continues at coordinate 12,603 of JAUZNJ010022670.1, read as the reverse complement.
TACTGAGCATGTAATTCATCCATCTGATTTATGCGTCCTGAACCGAGGACCCATCTTAAAGTTGCAGGACCCCAGCCTTCAGAGCTTTGAGTTGCTCATCACTGGATGCTTTCAAACACCTCGAATTTTAGCTCCTACCTTCCATTCTTAGCTTCTATCCCTTCACCTTTCGCGGGCTCAACAGTAAGAACACTTTCCAGGGTAGGAATGGAAGCTTTACAGGCGTCATTATCCGACAGACATACACATGATTGTATTTTTCAGTTTTTATCTCTACATTTTATTCTTGCTTCTCATAGAAGTGTTGTGTTGTGCACTAAACACCAAGGCAAATTCCTTGTAAGTCTGAAAACCTACTTGGCAATAAACCTGATTCTGATTCTGATTCTGAATGATGATGTCAAAGTTGGAACTGCAAACTTCAAAAAAAGAGCTACAAAAAAAAGCCAAGTTACTCATGTATAGTGAATGTCGTCCCTAAAGCTCTCCATCGTAGAACCCAAAACACAGAGTACTCCTGTAGAAATATGGTGTTTTTGTTAAACTCCATGAGGTGGGCTGTGCCTTTAAATCCTGTTATCCAAAGGATTGTGGGTCACCCTATAGCTCCTATGCGGCGGATAGAAACATTCAGACTGCACTTTCCTTGGTGATTGCTGAAGCACTTTGACTTTGACTTAAGTGTCTTTACCAATTTGCACGCTGCAGAACCATCCAATGATTTATGTGTATGCTGAGCACCATTTAAATATGGGCTCATCATGAAAGTAAAAAGAATAAAGTTTATGAAAATTGATTATGATCAAATGATGATCTTTCTTTTGCTTGATATAAAGTTGTTGTGACATAAAGTAAAAAAAAAGACATTGGTAGAATAAGGTAAACTGATGAAGCTGAGAAGGTAGTTTGGATCCCATTAAAGACAATTCTCTCCATTTTGTGACTGAAAGAAAGTCCACATATTTAAAGAACAGGATGCTAAATGGCGTCACTTTAATCAGTTTAGTGCTTCAGACAGATATTAGTGCCCATCAGTCAGATAAATGAACTAAATTCTTAATTATATCTTTTTTGTCCAATAGGTTACCTCATCCATGAATCAGCAGCTTGGAGCGAGCGTCTCCAGCGGTGGTTCTTCCTACCTCGCCGTGCCAGCCACGAGCGCTATGACGAGACAGCTGACGAGCGTCGAGCCACCAACCTTCTCCTTTCCTGCCCTGCGGACTTCAGACACGTGACCCTGCAGCGCGTCGGGCCGTTGAACCCCACCCATGGCTTCTCCTCATTTAAGTTTGTTCCGGAAACAGATGACCAGGTCATCCTGGCTCTGAAGTCAGAGGAGGACGCGGGCAGGATCGCCACGTACATCATTGCCTTTACACTGGACGGGCGGCTGCTAATGCCTGAGACCAAGATCGGAGATGTAAAATACGAAGGCCTGGAGTTCATCTAAAAGCGCTCGCTAATAAACAGATTGTTTTATCCATTCAGATCATCGTGACACATGTTATACTGGAAAAGTCACACGTCTTGTCAATGCTGCTAGATGTTTTCTTTTTCAATTAGAAATGAAGAGACCTGAGTAGAGTCTACATCAAAAAACGGCAAAAGATGTAAATATTTCGAGGCAAAAAGTAAAAAACAAACGCTACATAAATAAAATTAAAGTAACTTTACAGAGCTGGAACCCTGAGAGGTCTAATTATGTGCTTAGCTTGTTTCTTAAATTATCCTTTACGGATGCATCCTCCAGCTCGATTTAGAAGTATAGGCATATAGATATTTAACCTTTTACCCTGGATAAATAAACTAGGGTGAATGTTCGGTTTCTGCCCTGCAGACCAGAATCTCTCTTTATTTTCAGAAAAGTTTTTTTTTTTTTTTATATATAGAAAGAAAATTTAGCAGTTTCCTTGTTTCTATCTCCCCAACTTCAACTTTGGATTTTAAGAAGACGTTTGTGTCTCAATACTGCCAGACAAGTTACTTCACAGATAACATTAATGTTTGAGTTTTCTCTGAGGCGTTTTTCCATTAACCTTATTCAGTTTACATCCTCTCATCATGGGTAATAAATGTGGGGCTTTTGATGCTGCAGTTGAGCCGTAGAGTCGATTTCAGTTGGTTTGTTTCCTTGTGTTGCAGACCTTTTTTGGGGCCTCTTCCTTTATCTACTCCAAGTCCACGTCTGGGAACCGTTTCCTGTTGGAAAAACTCAACTGTTTCCTAGTTTCAGGCATCTAGTTGTAGATTTTCGATGAATAAAATGGTGGTAGTTCTCAGCCTTATTTTTTAATTACCTCCAGTGCAGTGCAGCAGCACCACCTTGTTGTCAGACAGCCCCACAGCATGCTGCTGCCAACACCGTGCTCCTTGTTAGTTTACTGAAGCATCTTTATTCCAGAACCTATTTGAGCCTCTACAATAGTTTTTATATGTTGTCGATATTTTAGGGTGAATTCAAATACATTCACCCAATTCTTGTTCTAAAAAAAAAAATTTCCAGCATATAACAGTTTAACTAAAACTTTAAAAGCCCCCAAATAATGCAACAGATCCGGCTTAGGATGATGTTAATATTTGATTAGAACTTATTTTATTCACATTCCATTGTTATCGTGTATCTTTTTGCTTTTTAATTCATATTATTCTTACATTTTCATACAACATATTTTGTTGCCATTTCTCCTTTAATAATCAAAGGCTGTGTAAACCCAGATGATGGGGATCTCTATGTTCAGCGTCTCTTAAGTCACTCAGGGTTAATAATTTAGCAAATGGGGAAAGGGAGGATATTTAATCTGCAGATTAATTCAGTGTGTCTTAGTGCAGAGAAAAACTCGGGGCAGTTACACTAAATGAAGCAGGATGTGTGTTGCTGATCCTTGTACATCGACTGCAGCATTTTTCTTTTTGTTTGATTTTCGACCAAATGTTAAACTTAAGTTTTTATGCTTCTAAAGCCAATGATCAAATTAAACAGCTATTAAATCAAAGATTAATTCTTAATATATTCCCTTTGTATCATCTAAAAGATAAATACAAAATAAATCCTCTATTTATCTTGTATTTGAATGTGTTATCTTGATAAATGCTCCACATAAACATAAAAAGAAATACTCAAAGACTTCCCATTTATTGAAAAAACAACCATATTCCTTGCAGGGTTAAGACAACAAAATCATTTGCAATTTGGTGATGGATGAGAGATATTGCTCAAATTGATAAAGTTATCTTCATCCCAAACACGTTCGTGCTACTGGATCTGTGTTGCCATGACCACGACATCCTGAGGCAGACTCCTGTCCATAGGAATGTGTTTGAAGGAGCCCAGTTTAGAGAAAAAGTCGAGCATCCTCCGGTCGCTTTGCCTCAGCTCACAGAAAACTCCTCTGCAGCCTGAAAGTTAAACAGATTAGTCTTTCTTTAATCAGATACATCACAAAAATATTTTAAAAGATGACTCTTTCATCAAAAGTGAAACTTTTAGGCAGTTTTAGCTTTAAAACGAAGGTGGAGATTATCAGGGACAGCAGGAATAGAACTCAACAGCTCCTCCTTGTGGCAAACCTGGAGTCTGAGTCCATCAAGCTGACTTACCACTATTCCTGAGGGAGGACAACAGCTGAGCAATCATTCGCTTAGCTGGGGATGGATCGGTGACCCGAGGGAGCACCTGGACTACCACCAGGGATGGGTAATCCTTCAACAACTGGTCGCTTCCTGGCCTCTGGAACCATGAGAGCAGATTTATACTCTGTTCACTGTCGTTGCCTGTTATAGAAAGTGAAACTAAGATCTTAGTTCTGATCACCTGCTTGATGCCTGCAGCTTGTTTAGCGTCAGTGAGGGCCAACGCATATCCACACACCCCCAAGTCATCCTCGACAACAAGAGCGCACTGTGGGGAGGGGGGAGTTTCACCCGATGACAGGCTGCAGAGAGCATATTTAGAGGAAACACAGAGCAGAAGGACTCATCGCTGAGGTCCAGTAAAACAGTCTCTGGTTATTATTCTTCTTAAAGGGCAGAGCAGGTAAAATCCTTGGAAGTATTGGATAGAAATAGCCGGACTTTAAGAAGCAGAAAATAGTAATTCAAAAAGAAAACTTTGCCCACACAACAGCTCTTGCTTGTAGCAACTCTCAGGTACCTTCTTTTAATTATGTCTTTGATGCTTTTCTGTGTATAGTTTATGATTTTATACCTGGAAACTAATCACCAAAGCCAGATAACCTGGACTCAGCAATGTGCAAAGTCGGAAAAATGATCATCTATAAAGTGACCTGGAGGTTTCCTAATGCTCATCAGAATCCCAATAACTTTTTATGAAAGAAATGAAATATTCTGTCCAAGGAATCATTGGAACCAAGCCTGTCTAAATGTGTTTATTTTAGCTAATGGAGATCCATGATATTAAATATGAAACAGTTTGAAATTGTTTGGCTATTCTCTATACATTTTTAGCTCCTTATTTCTCAGCATTTTTTTCACCTCAAGGAATTTTCCAGCAGAAGCCAGTGAGGGATAAATAAGAAGTTCTCTGCTTCCTGGGTGAAACCTTTCTTACCCGTCACTGATGAGTTTAGGCTGCAGGGGGACGTCACCGTCTGTCTGCATTTCCTTAAAGATCTTCTGCACCTCAGCCTAATGCAGAAAACACCTTTATTCTAAATCCCATCATTGAATACCGTCATTACAGTGACTCACTGATGACTCTCACCTTGTCCTCGGTGCAGTAAGGGCGAATGCAGTAAACTGCTGTCATGGGAGGGTGTTTGAACAGGTCCCTGTTTCCATGTCCTGGCAGCATCCTCTGAAGACAAGCAACCTTTTAAATCTAGAGTTTTACCCTGTTTACTACCAAGTCTTGAGTTTTTACTGACTATAACTTTGGAAGAAGTCACTATCCTGGTTTGTTTACCTGAAACTCCCCAGAGAGGCCTCCTCGGAAACCCCAAGGCTCAGGATCCTCGTTCAGCATCTGGGCTGAGGGTTGATTCTGACCTCCTGTGGAAACAAACATAATATTATAAACAGCTTCACTTCAGTGAACAGTTAGGTTACAGAGTAACGCTCTGATTGATGAGGCTGGCGTTTATCACAAATAGTTGCATCTTGATAATTAGGAATAAGAAATTATCCTTGTGTAATTCAGCGATAATTATACTCCTTGTTTTTTAAGAACATTTGATTATTTTATATATATATAAAATCAAGCAAAACATTGATGACTTGACATCAGTCCACCATCCAAAAGAAGGAGATAAAGGTAACTGCTAAAAAGGCACAATGCCAAAGCTACCAGATAAGCATGGTGTTACTGTGTTTGATTTACCAGCTAGCTGGTCTGACCTGAACCCCATAGAAAATCTACGGAGGGTTGGGCTTGGAAAGTTAAATCTATGCAACTGGATGTGAAGTTTTCTAGAAGACGTTTCACCTCTTATCCAAGAGGCTTCTTCAGTTGTAACTCATGCAGGAGAAAACAGGGATAACTATACTAAATAGGGAAGGAGGAAGCAAACAATATCATGAAAAGTAGCCCAAGTAATCATTTATTTTCATTATTTCTATCAAAATAGGCTGATGGTTTTTCATAGTTTTGCAGGAACTGTCCTTTTTAACACGTGACATTAATTTAAATGCTTCTGGACCCACTCCTCTTAAAACATAATGCCATATAAGCACACATCTGTCAGGCCTTCAACAACATCTGCAAAATTAGACATATGACTGCAACAGACAAGCTGCTACTGCAAACATCAGCACCGAAATAATATATCCACAGAAATATTGCACCTACAGTTCTAGATTTATGTAAGTTAGATCATTTTCATTTATTTTTATTCAACACAAACCCATTAGTTAAACCTTATATGATTCATATTCATCTGTACAATAAAGCTTATTTGAAATACAATGTTGTGCTTCTGTTGCATCATGTTTGTAGCCCAAGTCATCATGTTTATAAAAAAAAACTATTCTGTATAAATCTGACCATGTCATGTTTCCTTTCTCCCCCTTCCCTAATTTTTTGGTCTCACCTATAGTAAATTTATCTCTGTTTTCTCCTGCATCAGTCAGAACTGATGAAGCCTCTTGGATGAGAGGAGAAACGTCTTCTAGAAAACTACACGTCCAGTTTCCTAAACTGAACTTTTCAAGCTTGACCATGACCTGGATGAGTGAGAACCTTCACAGATATGTTACCCTGGAGGATTGTCAAGAGGAAGATGAGAGGCACTGGATGACTGAAAGGTGGCTGTTAAAGCAGCTGGGCTTCCATTACACCTCAGCATAACAACAAGCTAATAGCCTCCATGTCAATAAGGTATGTAGAAGGAGCCCTAGTGCCAATACTGTAGAGCACATGGGATACATTTTAGAAGTCAGACGTTTTTCATGTAAAAATCCATTTTCAACTGGTCTTAGTATCATTTTCAGTGAAAATTTAAGCATTGAGTTTTTTAATTCTTACTGAAATACATTAAGTTTATGTGATATAAACCCTTTAAGAAAAGGTTTATCTATTTAAATCTATTTTCTAAATGTATGCTGATTCTATTTTCCCACCCAGTGTTTTAACGTAGGCCCGTGCCAGTCCGACCCCACTCTTTATGTCACAGATGTAGTTGTACAGATCGTACAGGACGCTGCGGTTCGGGGCATTCGACAGGCGGTTGAACATCTGGACCACGGCTTCGCACATGTCATCAAACTTTCCCGCCCTGCCGCACCACTGAAATAAAAAAAAGTGAGACCGTTTGATCAAAGGTCTAGGAAACGTTAAAACCCTCCAGCCCGTCCCACCTCTTCAGTGTGAGCTGCAGCAGCCTGACGGTGGTTTTTCAGCCAGTCCAGCTCCTCCAGCATCATCCTGGCCGTGGCCCCGTGCTCGTACGGCAGGTAGAAGAGGTCTGAGAGCAGGTTCAGGTCGTCCAGAGTCAGAGGCTCGGCAGTATACAGCGGGTTCTCTCCTGGCCCGGGAACGTGGGGACTCTCACTCACGTCCGTCTGCATGGGCTCCTCATCTGACAGCATTTTTTTAAGGCGAGCTGACTGACAAGTACCTAGAAGAACACAAAGAGATTCTGGCCTCATTTGTTTTTTGCATTCTGAGTTAATGGAAGTAGTGTTGGCGTCATGCTACCTCCTGGTTGATCCGTGCTCATGAACTCCTGCAGCCAGTCTGAGAGGGCCAGTCTGAGGGCCTCCTGAGGGCTGTAGCCTGGCACCACAGTCAGAAGTGGAACATTGTCAGACTTCTGAGGGTCAAACTACAGTCTTTTGCTTTTAAACATTTATTTTTAAATCCAATTCTAAAATTACATTTCATTTAATAATCAATTCTGGAATACATAAGAATTTATTTGTGCTAAACTTCAGGTTCCTTTGAGGGAAGCAGGCGCTGTTTGTCAAGCTTCTCCTCATCGACCTCCCAACAGTCAACCAGACTATTTATTTGCCATCTTCTTTTTCCCCCTTTTCTATAATAATATGCACGACTCAGAACTGTTGGCAAAGATTAACAGAGGATGTGGTAACAGGTCAATCCCTTCAAGTTCTCTTCCTTTATGATCATCTCAAGCTCAAAGCTTTGACTCTCTCTCTATCCTTTCTCTGCTTTCATTGATTCTGCAGACAACAAATGTAGTAAATCAGCCCCACAGCATGATAGCACCTCTACTGTGTTTTACTTCAGGCAGGATGTTTTTGTTTTTCCTTTTCTGACTTCTGATTGCCGCGCTACATTTAAGGTTAGACATTAAGCCCAAAAAGTAAAACTGACTCAGTTTCTGGATTGTGTTGGGCTGTAATGGAGTCTAATAAAAGCATACTGTAAGCTCATCTATAAAACACTTCAGGTCCGTATAACTACTGAAATGGGTCGGAACTAATTTCAAAGAATTTGAAGTGATTGTTTGGTTTATTTTGCTTCTTAAGTTTTTATTGTAGATTCAGGTGTGTTGGAGCACGGATGCATCTAAAGTTTGTTGGACAGAAGCTCTTAAGGATCGGGGTTGGAAACCCCTGTAGTAACATCAATCATTGTTTGGGGGGAAAAAAAGTATTTAAAGACTAAAAAGTGAATGATAACAGAACTTACCCGTTCCAGCAGGTGAAGATTTACACCATGTCGCCAAAGTGTGAATTGCCACGAAGTTTAGATAAAACTCACAGTTTGGGTTGGTGAGAACTCCTCTCAGTTTAGGAATCAACTCGGCGGGTCGGTCCTACATGAAGACCGAGGTAAACAGATCAAAAAAAAAGAGTTCACGGCGCCAGCAGGGCGATTCTGATGCCAAGTACCTTATATGGTCCCAGGAACATCCTCTGAGGATCATAATCGTTGGCATGAATATTGTCCCAGATGATGGGTGGCCTCTTAAGGACAGCTGTCACCTCCTCTATGGATTCCACCGAAATTTTGTGGGACACAACCTTTGGACCTGAGTAACAGCAGTAAAAAAAACAAAAATTAAAAAAAAAAAAGGACTGAATAGATGGACCAGAGCAGTGAATGTAAAAAGTGTAACCTCACCGGTCCAGAGTATGTCGATGCCAGGCAGCAGCTTCTCCCCCACGGTCTGCAGATACGAGGACTGGGGCACGTTGGGGGAGCAGAAAGCAGCACAGTAGTCTGGAAATACACAACAAACCGCAAGCAAGGAAAAACATCAGATACCAAATAAAAACATCCTATTTAAACACAGTGCACGATATTATTTTGAATTAATTTTTAGTTTTTGTTCGCTAGTTTAGTTTAGTTTTACTTTTTTGAAAATGCTTAGTTTGAGTTTTGTTTTTATCAATTTCAGTTATAGTCTTTTATATAATACAACTTACATAACCAGGGCAAAAACAAAATTATAGAAAGCAAAATTCCGATAAGGACATAAAAAAAAACAAAAAAAAAAAAAAGCAAAACCCTTTTAAAATTCAGGTTGTTGTAATGAGTTTTTTTAAACTCTTACGACAGTTTCAGTCAGTTTTCCTTTTTTGCAGGGTGTAGTTTTTATTTCAGTTAATGAAAATGTTTCTCACCTATAGTTTCCGTTATTTTTTGTTAACGTTAAAAACCTTGCTTCACACTGTGTTTAGGATAAGTCTCTGACCTGTTGGGCAGAACAGGAAGGTCTTGGCGTCTCCCAGGTGCTGGTAGACCTGGTTGGTAATGGCTACCTGTGCGTGGGCGAAGGAGCTGAAGGCCTCCTTGTCGGCGGGACACATGTCAGTCTCAATGTCGTCAAAAAGCAAAGAGAAGGACCTGCAGCCAAACTGCTTCACCTGAAACACAACAGCTGCTTTAACATGAACATCAGACCTCTTTGCCCATTGGATGCTGCTCACTCAGCAACCCTTACTTAAAGAAAAGCCTTCTCTGTCTTTTGTTCCTTGGTCTATGATCCTGTTTATTCTCTAACCTTAGAGGTCTTCACAGAATAACAGGATTTAAAGCGATATTAAATTATTCAAAAGTAGAAACTTCAAACTATGTCAAATCTGAAGGCGGTTTGCTGCATTGGGCTTTATTTAGGAGTATCAGACTGAAGGAGCCTGAATCCAGTAGCACACAACATGATTCACCTTTTATTATTATTATTATTATTATTATTATTATGTCAAACTTCATATTTTACTGTTTAATTTCACGTCCACTTCAATTATTAATCAAATAAATAAAATTTTTTTTATCAAATAAAATCCCAATACACTTACGTTTGATTTTGCAACATGTGAGAAGGTTTGAGGTTTCAGTTTTAACTGCTCAAGGTTGATATAAATTTGTTTGAAAATGATTCCTAGGGAACCATAAACCTAGATAAGCTCAGAGGTTTAAGTCGGCTCCTCAGCTCCACCCTCTGCCTCAGCTCTCAAAGTCCTACCTGATCCAGCTTCCTCTTCAGGGCAGCTACCTCTTTGGGGTTGGAGAAGGTGATATCCAGCCCAGGAGAGATCGCATAGATGAACTCCACCTGATTCTTTTCAGCTGCTGAAATCAGGGCGACTAGTTGTTCTGAGAGAAAGGCAGAAGGAAAGATGGGAGGCTCTGACCGAGGAAGTATTTAGGAATCAGTGATAAAACGTAATGAGGTCATAAAACCTGGAGGATTTTTCTGAGATGAATGATGGGTTTAGTAATTTAAACATCCGTATGTTGTAAACGCCCTTTAGTCTGTAACATTACTGATAACATGCAGCAATGTCTCAAGCTCATCGTTTAAACATTGTCTCTGCAGAGATAATGAGGACTCAAGGTGGAACTCTGCTGCAACCCTTTGAGAAAAAGAAAGTTTAGCTTTAGACGAGAAGTCCATATAAAAAAACATGCTCCTGGGTTTGGTTCATCAAGATAAGTACTTCAGCTCCTATCATGGTATAGGACCATTTCTTAGGATATTTCTTAGGATCAAATATGTTTGCTCTAAAAACAAAAAAAAAACAAAACAAAAAAAAAACAAAACACTTCTTTTAATTGGAGCTACAAGCCCAACAAAAAGACATGTACATTAGCTTTCCCTCCTCTTTCAGTTTCTTTCACAAGACTCTTTTATTTTCTCATGATTAACTTTCATATAGTTGAGAAGATAAACACGCCTAAAGCAGAAAAACTATGTTCATAAACCACTGCAGTAAATTAGCAAAACTCATCCTCGAGCTCTGAAAATACAAGCTAAAGGTCAGTTACTTTAAGACACCCGTATGAATGAACCTTTGTTGATGCTGTAGGCATTGTTTTAAATGTTTATTTTAAGATTTCACCTCTTCTCTCACTCATCCCACAGCCTCCCCCTGTGCACTAGTCAGTCCCTTTTTTTACTGCTGCTTTTTCACCAAAGCTTGGTTTATTGTTTAGTTCTCATCATTAGTTTAAAAAAAGAGCAGATCCCAGCCCTTATTGTTGTTTATTTTTTTTACCTGACCACAGTGAATGTTGACAATACTAATATTTGCTTATGTTAAGCTAAAACTCTATCACAAAACTTTATCTTCAAAACAAAAGGATTAAATCACATCCCATAATATCACAAGGCAGGACCCTGTCAGTGCACTGTTCTTTCATGTCCTCTCTTTAGGCCATTTCTAGATTTTCTCTTACTCTCACTGTAACACTAACAGCAGCATGGCCATCCGTTCTGACCAACATGTTTTCCATGTGGTTACAGTGATAACACTTTACGTACAACATTGTTTTTCTGCATTCATCAGACACTAAATCTGGTCTGCTGGATGGGTTCAGAGCAAAAAAAATATTTTCGGGCTCAAAAAGGACTAAGTAAACACTATCATGACGAACGCTTGGTGCATATTGTTTTATTTAAGACTATTTGCATTCTTTTTACAATTACACAATGTAAGAAACTGATATAGCTTCTAATCTTCACAGGTTCAAACACTAATTTTATCCCACTTCTAGAAGATAGTCCAACTGAGTTATATTCTCAGACTGGGTTCTTTGCCTTCTGAGTTTGTACATCCTGGCTTTGCACTACTGGTTTCTCTCCAGGTACTCCGGCTTCCTCCCACACACCAGGTGTTTGACTATGGATGGCTGTTTATGCCGAGATGAGTGAATAAGACTGACCTGCCTCCTCAGAAGAATATAATTCCCTCCAGTACATCCTGTGTTTGTAGTCATCCTTGGGAGCATACAGATACGTGTTCAGACCCCACATGTGCTCCCTTGGAGAAATGGAAATGGTGTAATTCAATTAGTCAGGTTGCCTTGCACACATGCTGAGTTGTAAATGACTATATGTACTGGTGTACATGAAAAACAGCATTCTTTGCAATAGATTGTAATAGCTGTACCAACCAATCTTTACATCATAAAGCAGGACATAGTTAAGCACTCAGTGTGGTAAGTCGGATATCATTTCAATGCACAGTGTTATCTAAAGCAGCTCACCTTTTAAAGAGTTCTGTTCTTTGTTCCATGGTCCATGGTCGCCCATAAAACCCTACATAAAAAAAGAACAATTCAATTTTTAAATCTATATTAGAAAATTGTTGTGATATAATAATTATTTAACACTTATTATAAACGATAAGAGGATGAAACAGAATTTATTGAGAAATAATCTCACCTTCCACCACCCCACTGAGGAAGCGTCTCTCGTCCCTGCCAGGTGTTGACATGTCCTCGCTGTAACACAAAGCGAACTGGCCTCTTGCTCAGCTGGAACCTTACTGATGTTCAGAAACAAATGGCATGCTAATGGCACGCTAACCTTTGCTTCCATTCACTGTGTTTATGACGCCTCCTTATCGCAGCACTGGTGGATATAACTGCTTTTCCCAGCAGTAAGGTTGCTGTACAGTTTCATACTCTAAAGTCTAAATCCCTAAACAGTGGTCTGGGCAACAAACCCCGCCTCCCAGCCGCTCTTCCTACAGATGACGACAGGTGCGTTCTTCTTCTTCTATGGTTAAAATGGCGACACCCAGTGAAAGGTTTAGCTACATATCGCCACCTACTGTACCGCAGTGTCAAATCAAACTATAGCTTTATTATGTTAATCATTTTTCAATTCAATTCAATTCAGTTTATTTATATAGCGCCAAATCACAACACATGTCATCTCAAGGCACTTCACA
>JAUZNJ010022669.1:0-42680 GCA_034780135.1 Jordanella pulchra | reverse complement strand
AAGTGGATCCTGTTGCCGTGCTGCCTGTTCAGAGGACATCATCTGTAACTCTGTTTTTGGACTCTGTGTTTATTAAAACGTCTTCATTCTCACTACAACCTGGTTCTGCCTCTGCCTCACCACCCACCAAACAACCGCACCATGACAGTTCCCTTTGCCTATGGTTTGCACTATAATTTCCCTCTGCACACTAATCACAGGGAATAGATGGTGGAGCCAAGAATAAATCACTTTTGGTTCAGATTTCAGCACAGTTTTCAATAAAATAGTAAATAAGTGAAATTTGATATTAATACTTATGTCAGACGACACCAATTTGTGTTTGGTTTGTTTCAGTCTTATCCCTGTTGCAGGAGTTTGAGCACGGATTGACTGAACCACACTGACCAGAGGGGAGAAAAGGATATGGTTCTGTGCTCTTTGCAGATGTCGGACCTAAGGCAGCTCCATCTGCATCCATTAATGTTATGAATGTTATGAAAAGCCTATAGGGAAAATATTGTGAATAAGCATTTAATAAATCAAACCAATCTTAAGAATGTGGAACCTGTCCTTATTTATCTGTTGCCTTAGTCCCCGTCTTTATTACAACTATGGGTCTAATTTTTCAGCTGTATAGCTACATGTCTTTCTGTTTATTCTTTTGTAATATATCCAGATGTATACTTTTCTTACCCTGTACTAAATTTGTGGCAATTCAGTTTCCAGGAGAGAGAGAGGCTGTGGCTGGTTTAACCAAGGCCAAAGACATAGATGACCAAACTGTATAAAGTGGCCATCCAATGGGCAGTGACTGCAGTGGAGGATAGTCCATAAGTAATTGAGCCATGAGATGGTTAGTTTGAAGCCCCTGCTCTTTACATTTACACTTTCCATTTTATGTATTCATCTGGTCTGTTTAATCTTTACCTTAAAGCTAAGGAATCACTTGAAGCAGCAACCCCTTCTTACTAAGTTCTTTTGAAATTGAGCTTCAAATAAATACTTTCATTTTGATCAGATGTTTTGTTAATATTTTAATAGTGAGTATTCTCTATATAAATATGTCTAGAGTCAAAGGATTAATTATGTGTGCCTCTTTTTTTCTTTGATTACTTGCTCCTTTAGCTGTCTCTGCACAGCCTTGCTTTCTATAGAGAAAAGGATGTTAAGCTTTAGGGTTTTAACATACAATATTAGGAAATCTGCCATGTTCCTTTTTGTAAACCTGTTTGAGTAATAAATGAGGTTTGCCCTCAGCCCTGAATTTCCCGACCATTGAAAATGTTTAAAAAAAACAAATTTTATCATCTGGACAAAAATTCCAGGGAGCAACAGTTTCCCTACCACTAGAACAATACTTCTCTATTTTATAAGTTGTAAACAAGATTCAATCTATTGAAATGCTCTTCCCAGCGAGTCTTCATACATTTAGTGAATCATCTCCATCCATCCCATCACTTGTATCCTCCTCTGTCTCACCAAACTTCTTCAAATCCTCCCCTACTATCATCTCAGTGATTTTCCTCTTCCCTGTTAGACTAATATTCACATCCCATGTCCCACACAGTTACCATATCCAAACTATCTCAGCCTTACCTCTTTATTCTCATCTATTAATCATCCATTTTGTGGTTTCCATCTGATATACTCAATCCTAACTTGTGGTTGCAGACATATTAGGTGCTGTTTTCTGTCTGGTTATATCCTATAGCTTAATTGAATGGAGACATCTACTGCCCAAATCATTGCATTACATGCTGTGAAGGACATACATGCTTTGCACAATGATTAATTAATGACAGATAATAACTAATTTGGGGCAGCAAGTACTTTACCTAATTATTTTAGTTCTTTTTTCATATTATTTAGTGTAAATATAACACTGCTGCAAAAAAAAAACAACAAAAACATGAATTAGTAATTAAATTATAAATTTTTTATTTATATTGAGACCTTCTCTTGTTTAAAATTACAAAGTGCAACGAACAAATAAAAAAATGATAATAACAAATAACTCAGCACAAATAAATGTAGATAGATGTTGACCTGTTTGACCTGTCTGGATATACAGTGGAGGGCAAAGAGAGTAGATGGAGACATGGGGCGTCCATAGGCTCACAGTATATAACGTAAACTAGAATCTAAAGAAAACAGGGAGTCATTGAGGTGAGATCTGGGATTATAAAGTCTCTCAATTTTCTCAAAAGCCTTCCAGCTTTAATCTGCACAGTTTTAAGGAGATCCAAACATACCTTGTTTTAACAAGTACAAAGATATTTGCTGTTGTCCAAGCAAGGTTCAATAAAACCATTGATAATACATTTTTGTTCTGTGTTTGATATAAAGGGTCTGAACATAAAGATGTTGCTTAGGTAATAAAAACTAATATTTTAACTGTAAGTTTCCAGATAGGTTCTGTCACAAAAACCACATCTTGGACCACTTCCTTTACAAAGGGAGATAAAAAGGCCAAATGCTGTCTAAAAGCCGGAAATGTAATCACTGAGCAGTTTCTATCTTATCAATCTGCATTTATTTTTTTTAAAGATCTGCAGCTTAATTTCCAACAAACATTGGTTAAATTAATGTAGTTTAAAAATTAAGACTCTTTAAAGGAGCAGCACAATTCCATGTTATATTGTGTCCATATATATTTAATAAAGCACCTTTTTTACCATCACCTAAGGGGTATATATATATATAATAAAAAGATGATTTGCCAGAACGTAACCCTGGGATATATTACAAGACAGAGTAGATGTGTCTGAAAACAGTATAAAACTAAAGAAGTCCTTCAGTCTGTTGATCATAACAATGCACAGTGTTAAATGTAGAATTCAATCAAATGCAATACTTTAAAAAACAGTGCAGCATTCAGTCGGCTATGATCAACAAAATCTCTAGAAAGTTTCAATAAGGCTGTTTCAACGAAGTGCATTTTACAAAAAAAAAAAAAAAACAAACAAAAAAAACAGACTGTAATATATCTATTATATCAATGGCCTTTATCAAACCATAAAACTGGTTAATTATTCAGTGACAACAACTAATTTAGAGAATTGCCTATCACTACTGGGAAGAGTCTAATCAGAATGCAAAAAAGCAAAGGACTAAGCACAGGCTTTTTAAAAGAACTAGATATTGTGCCAGATAAAAGAGAAAAGAAAACTAGATCCATGAAACTGGGAGAGAAAATTTGTCGAACATTAAAAACTTCCACAAAGTAGTTTAAGAACTCATTGCAATATTGATTTGAAAAGCAATTGGGCAGGAGAAACAGATAATATGAAGTTCTTTATTGTGTCAAACAAAACTTTAAGAATTGTTTAGTTTATTTTGCAGCCTTTAGCAAGAGAGCTGATTAAATCCGAGTCACAACTAGGTGTTAACTTTTCCAAACGACCCCCAGTCTTATCACACTTTCTCCTTATAATGTGCATTTTATCTGTACCAGAGAAGAGCTCTCACCCTGGATAGTGTTCATTATTACAGCCATTACCCTGCAGAGGATTAATAAAAGATTAAACACCTTGCATGTTTGAATCCATCAAGGTAGGATCAGACAGAGGACAAACTTGTGAAGTGGGATCAATCATTATTCATCTCTGAATTCAAGGAAAG
Organism: Jordanella pulchra; assembly: GCA_034780135.1. Classification (NCBI taxonomy): domain Eukaryota; kingdom Metazoa; phylum Chordata; class Actinopteri; order Cyprinodontiformes; family Cyprinodontidae; genus Jordanella; species Jordanella pulchra. Next base: position 39,077 of record JAUZNJ010022669.1, on the reverse strand, counting down.
AAGGGTCAGTGTTACACATGCATAAAAGTATCTGCACCAATGGTCACTTAATAATATTTCCTTCATGAAGATATGTGTGACTTTTAGGCTGATGAAAAGATAAGGTCCAGAGTATGGCATTTATTATAAATATAAGCACTCACATGTGAAGATAAATGTTTTAGCGAAATTATTTGAAGCGACATCAGTGTGGAGATTAAAATCTCCAAGTAAAACTTTTCTAGTGTGATGATGAATGATAGAAAGTAATTAAATAATGAGATAAAAAGTGGTTGGAGTGCAGAAGTTAGATGTGATCTACCTGAAGGTTTAGAAATCTGCCCCAAACTGGAGCTTTCATGAAGACATTTGCTGCGTTATTAGAAATCTATTAAGGTGTTAAGAAAGCAGCAGGAAATTTTTAATAAAGAAACATTAATCCGTATTGTTATGATATTAGATATTTATAGGTATGAGCTACTAAATGACAAAAGGAATAGAAGCATCACATTTACATCTTAGCAATTTCACAAAAAAAACATCTGTTGGTAAAATATTTGCTGATATCACACAACATGCACGATTAAAAATAACATGATTATAGGAACAAGCATGCATAGAAAAAGAAAAATCTCATTGACTCAGAGAACTGTACACATTTTTGTTAAAACCTCAATTTTTGACAATTAAAAGGTCAGATTACGATTAACAATCTTAAAATCTTTTTTTTCCCCTTTTAATGCAGAAGTTATGTTTTATAATTCAAGTTCAGAGAACAAAGGCCACAAAATAGGTTCTGCAATCTAAACACGCATGCATGCAGATCCTTAATGCTTCGCTGACTCACCGTACAATATAATACAGTTTTATTGCATTCACACTTGCTTCGATTACACTTATTATATTAACCTAAAATAAAGCTGATTTGCAGTCAAAGATAATGCTGTGGTTTGAAGAGAGGTTGAAGTAATGCGTTCCAAGGTATTAGTCAGGAGAAGCTTTTAAAAGTATGGTAGAGTAAAAACAGTGAGCAATTAGTGGTGAAATTTGTCATGAGAGACGACTAAGAGTCTGAAATTTAGCAAATTCTAACAAGATCAGCTCATGTTTTTTTGTGACAATAATCTGCTCTATTCTCCATTTGTCTGGACTGGCTTTTTGTTTTGCTCAAAATGTTTTTCTTGACACATAAACAACACTGAGCATTACTGAAGATCCAATACTTAGTGTGAAACAGGGCAGGGTATTTTACAAGATGGAAGAATGAATAATATTAGCAACTACTAGTCAATTTTGACCCAAAACGTTCAGGCAGAAAGCTGAAAATGAGAACTGGCATCCAAAATAATGCCATAACCAAAAGGTTGTTTGTAAGTTTTGGTTCATCAAAGGCTAAGCTAGGAAGACCAAGCTAGGAAGTAAATTTCATTGGAGATCTATATCTAAAAGGTTTTACATTTTAACAGGTCTCTTAAAAAGAATTGATAGTTTAAACATTATATTATTTCCATTGCAAGGAAAAGCAAGTTTACATGTATAGCACAATTCAATACATGGACAATTCAAAGTGCTTTACATGAAATAGACAATAGAGTAGAAGAGAAATAAAATCAGAGTAAAAGCAAAAAAACATTAAAAACAGATAAAACAATTGCACATATAATTACATATATTTAACAGTTTGCAATAGGATTTTATGAGCTTTTCTTTTAATTACAAAGCTTGGTTAGCTGTACAGACATCTGTGCAGATAAAGAAGTTACATTTAACTCTCAAACAGGAAGTGATATTAAAAAAAAGATTTCATGTCATCTATACCTAAGAGCATACCCTGCAGTCTGTCCTACCATTATTTGCATGGTTTAGATGGTATACAGCTTACAGTCTAGTTATTACACTGTGTCCTGTGACTGCTCTTCTTCTTCGTCTTTCAGCATTAGGATTCATGGTCAAAAATGCAATTCTCTAAAAGCCTCACCTAAAAGAAAAAGTCAATTTTCAACTATAAAAATAATGCAATAATAAAAAAACACTTTCCTGGTAGAAATTGTTATCACCTCTTCAGTTTCTGTTCTTTTACGCCGTTTTTGCTGTTGAAGTTTCATTTTTTCTTTTCCTTATCAATAAAATAAAAAGTTAACATTATAAAAAACAGGGTTGATCAGAATGATAAAAAGACATTTTATAAGTTACACATTATAATTTACGTAATATGTTTTACCTTTGCATCAGGTACAGTTTACTTCCAACGAGAGGAAGCAGTGACAAAAAGACCAGTTTTGTTATATTCAAAACTGTCATTGGAATGGAAATATCTGCTTCTGTAAATAAGAAATAGAAATGTGGTTTTAAATTGTTCTTAATTTTATAGAATATATTTTGACACAGCAATCCAATATGGTCGCTGAATTCCAGTCATGCCTACCTTTGACAGTAAGTGCCTTCAGAGGTGAGCTGATATTCTGGGGAGTTTTGACTCCACAGGAGTAGTTTCCTGCATGCAGAAGTCTGACTGGGTTTAGAATAAGATGCTTGTTGTGCTTGTTACTCTGGTTGAGCAGTTGTTCATTAAAGAACCACAGGTAGGTTGTTATCTCAGTCAGAGGACAACTGGTACTGCAGGTCAGTGTGACTCTCTGACCTTCTGTCACCACATCAGATGGAATCATGGTTACTTTCAGACCTGAAACATGTCGGGACAGAGGAGATTAATGGGAATGTGATGCGTAAGCATATTATGTATGTTTGCTTGTTGTAGTATAATATCTCATATCCTTAACGGTACTTTAAAAAACTAAGCATACCTCTTAAAAGGTTTCTCATTGCGATATGATGACTACAAACTATAGTTTTCTTTGATATCATAACACAATGTAGCACCCAACAGTGAGAAAGAAAGGAAAATGATGCAACTTTCACATTTTTACTAAACAAAAATCTGAAATATGTGACCAGTATTCATAATACGTACTTTAAGTTTGATTCACTTAAATAAAATGGAGTTTAACCAATTATCATCAGTGTGCAACTTAGCATCAGCTGCTCTATGAAGGCATCAGAGGATTATTCATGTCATCATAAAGACCTAAGAGCACTGCAGCAAGATCATTCTGGAGAGGCTTAGAGCAGGTTCCCTTTGAACATGTCACTGAGCACTGCTTAGTCTGTTATCCTGAAACGGAGAGACTGTATAACCCAACTAAAACTACCAGGTCATGCCTGTCTTCCTAAACTAAGTAGTGAGAGAAGCATTGATCTGAGAGGCAGCCCAGTATTCATCAAGAGCTGCAGAGTACCAGTTTATTTTAAATCTAGCAGAAAGACAACTTTAAGTGATGCACTGATCAAGTATTTGTATTAGTAGAAGAGTAGCATTGGTGAAAGGACCACCTGACCATTCTCTGGTCAGGTGGGAACATAGCACCAACATACAGAACACTAGGTGGTGTGGAAAAGTAATATTATATGTTAGCCTTAATAAACTAACCCAGCAGTAACAGATGGATATTTTTCTGCCACAAAGATCAGAGCTGATGGGAAGATAGTTGAAGCTAAATATCCCAGAAATACTGTAACCCTGTTAAAGAGAGTATCTACATGATTCAACCATATTCACACAGTCACTGGTGCGGTTCCCCAGGACTCAGTCCTAGGCCCTAATCTTTTTATCCTTTACATGCTTCCCTTAGAAAAAAAAATCATCACCTGCTGTGGAGTATTGTTCCACTGCTATGCAGATGATACACAACTTTATCAAATCACCTTCCTTTTCAGCATCCACCTCCCCCCTATTAGCACTGTCTGTACTCACCACCTGATTGGAGGGGATAAAGTTGTGGATGACACAGAATATATTTTAAAGTAATAGTTAAAAAAAGGAACTACCCCAGTAGACACTTACCATCAGCTTTAGTCATCCACTACAATCTTCATAACATTTTCTCAAGATATTTTACTCTCCCCTTCTGTCACCGGTCATCCTGTACAGACTGACCCTCAAATTTCCTTTGACATCCACAAAAAACACCTCTATAAGACCTCCTTTTTTCTTTGTTTTTTGAGTTTTTGCAGCACTAGTGACTTTGTTTTTTCAGACAGTAGGCTGACAGGAAAGGGGGTATGAGAGGGGGAGAGACATGCTGGAAAGGACCACAAGCCGGATTTAAACCTGGGTGGCCTGAGTCAAGGACTAAGGCCTCCGTAATGGGTCGTGCGCGCTAACCACTGCGCCAAGTGCACGCCCAAGACCTCCTCTTTTCATCTGAAAAACATTGCAACCTGTAATCCATCCCTCCCTCTTTCAGAGGTGGAAAAACTAATTTATGACTTCCTCTCTTCCGCATTGGAACACTGCAACTCTTTGCTGTGTGGTAATTTTAATAAAAACAAAAAGAAGCTACAGCTTATCCAAAACAATGCTCTTAGATTGCTTACACTGACTGAAAAACATGATCACATCAATCCGGTTTTGCCCTTTCTTCACTGGCTTCCTTTTGGTACTTAAATTCAACACAAGATCTGTCTACTTACTCATCACTGCATCCACTGGAGTACGCCTGATTTTCTTAAAGACTGGTTGCCTTTGTGGAATGAGTTTCTCAAAAAATTAAGAACTGAAAACATATATTTTTTTCATGTATTCAGGACTACTTTTCTGTCTTTTACCTTTAGTTGACATTATTGCCACGTTTACCAAAGCTTTTTACGTCTGTTCTATAGCAACTTAACATATTCATTTATAAAGTACATTATAAATAACATTTATTTCGAGTTAGAATGACTCAAAGTCCAGACCTCCCATCTAATCTTTCTGAGCTTGAGAATTTTTAAAGAAAGATCTGCAACAACTCTGCATTCTGAATTTCCTTAAACCTCTTGATACACTGGCAGGGCAGGAAGATTCTTGACCGGGGGATGGACATTATGCCCTGCAATATTCAAAATAATCTCATATTAACATAAACAGCCAATCCTTACACGTTAGGAAGCACTGCATCTAAGATAAGAGATGACAATTCAAGACAGTTTTTTTTCCGTTTCTCTTGAAATTCCTGTTGGTAACTTAACTTGAAGTTTACAGCATGGTAAAAATGTTTAAGAACATTTCTACCATGCTGTAGCTTGAATTTAAAATGAATTTGTTAACATTCTTTCATACTATTTAATCTAAAGGCCTTCTGGAAGTCACACAATAAACAAACTAAGGTACTACCTGTCACCACCAGGATCACTCCCGGGGACTCAGGATGTTTACACCCCTCCTGTTCACTGAGAATGAACATATATTCTCCAGAGTCATTCCTCCTCAGATTAATAATCGTGAGTGTATGTTGATTTCTGTTTATGCTGTGGTACTCCACACGGTCTCCAGCGTTAATTTTGGTGACATCAGCCTCTTTTTCCATTTTTCTCTGTATTTTATACCACTTTTCGTAACCTGAATGGTAGACTTCTGAGTAATTGACGGAAATGTTTACAGTTGATTCTTCCAGCATGCAGAACATCTTTCTAACATAATTAATGTGTCTGCAGTTTGTTTCAGCACCTAAAAACAGGATAAAAATACTCATTAATTACAGATTACAGCCCAGAAAGCATGTTGGTTAAATATAATGTATAAGTACTGCATAATGCTTACAGATCTGATCAGAGTGCAGGTATTCATGGACACCGCATGAGAGGTAACCAACATGTTCAAAGACTAAGATGTCCTGACCTGTGCAGTCTAGGACATTTCCGTTCCAGTACCATGAAAAGGAGGCGTTAGAGTCAGACCCTGGGCAGCTGCTCTTACAGGAAAATCTAACAGAGTCTGTTTCTGCTGTCTTTTGAACATGTACTTCTGTCAGAAGAGAATAAAAAAGATGTTTATTAATGTTTTATTAGATTTTAGAATAGATGCTGTGTCTTTATGGGAAAAGGTCACCTTTAGGATACATGATGGAGCAAGGCTCCTCTGCTGATTTCAGTTTCCTAGGACACAGTTCTGCCTTTGGATATCTCACTCCAATGCAGTCTGGAGTGGAGAAGTCTGTACAGAGATGAACAAAATATCATTTTTTAAAATGGTAGTTTGGTGCATTTGTTGGTTTGCTAAAGAACTTGATCCCTAAATGATGTTTTGTGTTCCCACTGACCCACTGAGACCTCAGGAGCTCTGAGATCCTGGTAGCCTTTGATAGCACAGGAGTATGTGACTGCCTGATCACTGCTGACCAGCTCTCGGTACCAGTGGGACCAGTCCTCATAGAGGAACTCTCTGTTCTGGTACCAGATGAAGGCTGCAGGACTTTCAGTCAGAGGACAGCTGGTTTGACACATCAGGGTTACTTTCTGTTCCTCTGTGGCAGGAAACACCTTTACCTGAAGGTCTAAAAAGAGAAGGAATTCTTCAAGACGTTAAAGCACATATGAACATCGGACAGATAAATCCATCCATCTACAGTGGATTTGGAAACTATTCCACTTTCCCCACATTTAATTATGTTTCAGCTTTTTATTAGATGGCATTAAATTAATCTTTTTCCTCATAAAGCCACACAAAATACCCTATGTTTCAATGTGATTTATTTTTAATTAGCTTCAGAGTTATCAAAATCAGAAGGCTAAGAAATCATGAATATTACTTTGAAAATGTTCAAACTGAGCTAAGGTGCACACTTTCCATGGATAATCGCTGAGATGTTTCTGCAGCTTCATTACAATAGTGGTAGACTAAACTGATTATATATAATTAACAGAGGCACACATCTGTCTATAAGTCCCAACAATTAAACAGTGCTTGTCAGAGTGCAAACACAAAGCATGAAGTCGAAGGAAATATTTGTGGACCTCTGAAAAATGATAAATACATAATAACTCAAACAACCAGACAAACAAACTTTATAGATATGATTAGAATAGAAACATCCTTCTGTACCTGCGACATGTATCTCCCAGCACTGTTTGCTGCCGGATTCTTTGCAGCAGTATGAATGATTATCACTCTTCTGTATATCTCTGATGGTCAGCGTATTGTCTTCAGTTATGTTGTAGGTTTCCTTCTCATTTTTGGACAGCTCTTCTAGAAAAAACTTGCTGTTTTTCTTGTACCAGCTCTTAGGGGCAAAGCAGGTCAGATTCACAGTCGAACCTTTCAGGACACAAATGTGTCTTTCTTCTCCCAGATCCTCTTTAAAAGATACACATCAACAACTAATGTTAACTGCAGAAAGTATCTTTATCTCAATCTATTAGCGAAGACAAAAACTCTGTTTCAGACCTGAGAAGCAAACGATGAAGGCCAAAACAATCCATTCAGCTTTAAAAGGCAGCATGGCCATAGCATTCCTTTAGTTTCCAATGAAGAAAACTAAATAAATAGTTTATCAGATGAATACATAATTAAAAATACCCACTTTGTCAATATGTATTTAAGAAATATAAAATGTAACTCACCAGTGGCAGACAGAGGTAGTCTTATTAGATCTTTGGTGGTTAAATAGAAGGAAATGTCGTCCTTCCGTTGTTAAACTTCCTCCCTTGTCACTGTGAAATTCTGATTACATCTGAGCTGAGTTTTTCTGCAGCATAATAAATGTCCGTAAATTCACATTATAAAGTAACGTATTTGAAGGAATTTTCTGTAATTTGCTTTTACATATCTTTAAATCGTATTTATCTTTTAGGTAAGAAAGTTCTGACAACTCTACTATTGTTTGTAAGATTTGGTGCAGCAAAGGCAAAGCTAGGAGCTTAATTGGCCTGGAGATCTATGGAGGGGGGGGGGGGGGGGGGATTTTTAAAGCTTGAATATTTATTACACATACATATATTAGGTACAGACGCAACATTTTATTTCTATCAAATGTAAAAAAAAAAATAGCAACAATATTGTGGCATTAATATAACAAAGCTGTGAGAAAATGGTTAAAAGTTGCCTTGAGTTTTTAAATCTAAAAGGTTTGACATTTTAACAGGTCTCTTCAAGAGAATTGATAGTTTAAACATTATATTATTTCCATTGCAAGGAAAAACAAAGTTTACATGTATAGCACAATTCAATACATGGACAATTCAAAGTGCTTTACATGAAATAGACAATAGAATAGAGTAAAAGCAAATAAACATTAAAAACAGATAAAACAATTGCACATATAATTACATATATTTAACAGTTTGCAATAGGATTTTATGAGCTTTTCTTTTAATTACAAAGCTTGGTTAGCTGTACAGATATCTATGCAGATAAAGAAGTTACATTTAACTCTCAAACAGGAAGTGATATTAAAAAAACATTTCATGTCATCTATACCTAAGAGCATACCCTGCAGTCTGTCCTAACATTGTTTGCAGGATTTAGATGGTATACAGCTTACAGTCTATTTTTTACCTTTGCATCAGGTACAGTTTACTTCCAACAGGAGGCAGTGACAAAAAGGCCAGTTTTGTTATAATGTTGCAATGGAAATATTTGCTTCTGTAAATAAGAAATAATTAATTCACTGATGTGGTTTTAAAATATTCTTATTTTATAGGATATATTTTAACACAGCAATCCAATATAGTCGCTGCATTCCAGTCATGGCACGGCATGATGGGAAACCAGCAGAACATCTTCCACAGCAAAAGACATCACTCCTCTTTATCAACTTACAGTTTTTACCAACCCTAAATGTAGCTCTGATCAGCCACAGCGCTGCGGCTTTTATTAAGATCAAAATCAATGTTGATATTGTGTTATCTCATTAGACAGTTCCAATAAATCTAATACTGAGTGTTTCTAAGTAAAATATAATGCTATAAATACTATTATTTCTAAACAAGAGTTTAAGTACTTCCTAAATTCAATCATCTTATCTCTAAAGTAAAAAGAGGTGAGGAGTAACTTGTTGTATTTACTTAATTACATTTATCTAAGCACATTTTTGAAAAAAAAAAAATCTATTTTTAGAAGTAGTTTAGCTTTCCAATTTCTTATAATTTTGCTTTAAATAAAAAACATGTGACACAGAAGGACAATTAGTTTTAAAATGAGAGTACCCTGTTTTAGCATACACACATCACCTGCTATAACACTGAATGATAAAAATGGCAACGAACAGAAAATTATGATTATAAGGCACATGAAATACAGAAACATCCCACAGAGGTACTAAAGAAATGAATGTAATCTACTGTGATCTACTAGGTATTAGAATAGGTTTGATAATATAATCAATAAAGCTGCTAAATCATGAGAAATCACAATGAAAGAAGAAGATGACAGATTTTTTTTTTTTTTACTTGGTTATATCATTAACAAAATTGACAAATTTGCTAAGTTCCTATTTTGGAGCAAAGACTTCAATATGTCAATAAGTATTGCGTATGTATGCCTGTCTGCAAGTATTTATGCAAACTATGTACGCAACAGTTTGTTCGGTCTTTATATTACGGGGAGTCCTGGAAACGCCAGGGAACAAATGTCGACCCGTGTTTAGCATAAACAGTAGGATCCTGCTAAAGATGGCAGCATTTTTTTTAGCAAGTCTAGTAACGTTTGTCAGTGTAACCAATGTTAATCATGTCTTATTATTATTACTGTTTCACTGCAACTTTTATTAATTTAGAAATTATTTTTAAATCTTTATCTGTGCAGTTGGTGTCTTTAATTTATCGTTTACAAAAGTGCTCTGTTTGTAGATCTCTGTTTTCATGGGTCCATACTTTTCTGTATATGATGTGCATAAATTAATTTATTGATTTCTAAAAATCCTTTGAATATTTCCCTGGATTGAGTGGTAATTATTGACATGTAGTGAGAAGCTCTAAAAATAAATTTACTTAGAAAATTGGCAATATATTCAATACATTTTTCATCTGATGTGTAATTCAAGCCTTTATTTCTGTTGTGTTTAATTATTACAGCTAAAAGCTATTAAGGAATCACACAAAAGTCAGAAAGACAGGTAGTTAGATGTTATCTAGTGCCACTGTGTGGTCGTTTTTACTCACTACAGTTTTACCAGTAAAGGTCACATTATGCAATAACCCATAAACTAAATATAAAACACAAACCAATCTTTTTTATTTTAACAATCTGCTTTATGTAAAAAAGTGACTTACCTTGAGACAAAACATCAGTGGTATCGAAGTATGGTTTTAAGTTGTTCCAACTGTCCCTGCTTTAATAATTCAATAGAAAAGCCTCCGTCTAAAGCAAAAAGGAGCCCTTTTATATTATTTGGACGAATGATCCATGTTCGTATTTGCTGTAGTGTCAGACTTTAACCACTAGAGGGTGGTAATCTGCTAATAACTACTCGAGAAAGGATTATAAAGTTAAGCAGCTGCTTGGATAACAGTTACCCTTGGTGGGATCTGTAGTTTTTAAAATACTTTCTGTGATGAACATTTATTGTAACCATTGTTAGGCCAACTAATTCCTTTGGGTTGACCTCTTTTTAGAATAATAGATGTTTAGCGTGAGGAAAATATTTTAGCGTTCTGAGTTATAATTTGGGTTTATGCAACATAACGGTCCGCCTTCCATCCAAAGAGTCAGAACAGCTGTCTGAGGGATGCAGGTTCTTCTCCTCCTCCTCCTCCTCCTCCTCCTCCTCCTCCTCCTCCTCCTCCTCCTCCTCCTCTCCGCCCTCAGCCAGCCTCCTCCTCTCGGACAGCCTGCTCTCACCTCCCCGCTTCTCTCTGCTTCAGTTGACCAGCGTCGCAACTGGGCGATGCACCTCCAGAAGAGCCTCCTCAGATCATCTGTGGAAGATTAAACAACAAAATTAATTTGATTGAAATTTTTGTCTGTTTGTTATGCTTTTTTAAACTTCGTTCATTTATTTCTGTAGTGTTATTTTAACAGAAACGATTTCTTAGACAAGGTCTACAGGTCTAAAAGCCGAAAACTGACCACTTTTTTTTTATTATCTCGGAAAGAGTCGGTTTACAACTGATAACTCATTGGGATATGTTATTAGTTGAGTCGCACAAACTGGCTCGACTTTGATGAATTTTTTTTTTCAAGACATCAACAGCATCTTCTGACAAACTACGGAAGCAACGGAGGCGCTTTTAAAAGGTAAACATGACTCGATCAATAGTTTCAGGTACTTTATAAGTTACAGATGCTGTTAAAATAGTTTGAAACAGTTCCTTTTAGCTATAATTGGATGTTTACACTATTTTTTATTTTTTTACCTAAAAGGATAATAAGATAAAATGGCAATAAAATGGGAAGAAGAAACGTATTCTTTCTTAAAAAAAAAAAAGTTAACCTGTGTTCACTTTCCCTGTGTGAAAATATTTTCAATGCATATTTGGACACACTTTGTAATTTTTATTTATATAGATATCAATTTTGTATAGAGAAAGGTGTTAATCTTACAAATTCCTTTAAGAATGACAAATAAGGAGTTTTTAAATTGTAATACTTGTTGATCTTAGCTAAGGAGTTCCACAAGCTTGTGTCCCCGGTTCACTTGTGTTGTTTTAAACCAGAGGAGATTTTGAGAGGTTTTGTTAAACTTAAAACAACATGTAGCAAACACAGCTTCACTGACTTGAAATGAAAAATTGTGCATTGTATAAAAATATAAAAAATAAATGTGATTTGATTAGGATGAATACAGTTATATGCGATTAGAGTGATTATTAAGTTCCCTGCTGTACACCTTAAGGTAGACGTTTTTATTTAATTTTATTGGTGTTGTTCTTTAATCCTTTTATTTGATTTGAGTTAATTTAACCATCAGACTTTTATTGTCTATCAGCAAAAAGATTCTGGGTCCAAATTCCAACCCAAACTTTATTAATGAGAATGGAAAGCTTGAATTTTACTCCGATACAGGCTTTGGTCCTCTCCTGATTGGTCCCAACAGTGAAGATGTTACTGTGGCAAGGTGCACACTACAGAGATCGGGTGAAAGTCACACGCGCTGACCAGTCAGCCAAAGGGACTGACAAGTAGCCGAGGCGCATGATCAATTGGAGGCAAAGTGACAGGACCCCACACTGTCACATTATAACTAATTGTTAGTTGTGTTTCCATGTGTTGCCCTGTGATGTACTTGTTAAGTGTTCAGGAAGGACCTCACCTCTCGCTCAATGACAGATAAGTCAGTGATCAAATAAGGTTTAGGCAGGTATAAAAAATAGATGAATGGATGCTTCTGTACCTCTGTGTCTCATCGTGGTAGTGGGCGTGTTAAGCTTGTACAACCGCCTGTATGCCAAATACAAAAACCTCAATGGAAAAGTCCTATGTACAGTATGTTTAAGCTCTAATGGATGGTCAGTGAAGCTCAATAGGAAGTCAACTATAGACTACCTCAATATTTCACATCATCCCTCCTTAAATCTCTTTAAGATGAATCAGATTTTTTTTTTAGCTGGTTTTATTCCAGACGGCTGGGCGTTTGTTAGGAATGATCTATGAGTTAATCTGTGCCACAGAATTCCCCAAACTTTGCAACAAGGTGGTTAAAGCTGGGTGGGTATGAGTGAATCATATGAAGGGAGAAATATGCAGGTTGCAGGCTCCTTGCATCATGTAGCCATCTAAAGGCTAGGAAAACAAAGTTTTATTGGCTTTGGGTCTGCAACAAAACTTCTTTTCGTTCATTTGTCTATCTATCTTTGTAACCGCCCAATAGCAAAGCCACGGCAGGGGAATGCCGCTCTGAATGTACATATGGGATCTATCTGTTTCTTTGGGTGTGCCCTGAGTATTAGAATGTGTATTTTCCGTTTAGGGAGGGATGGTAGCAAGTAAATGATACAGGTCAATGCAACAAGTGGAACAAATAAGCAATGCTAACAGTGGAAGGTAGATGAGAAGAGACAAAGGAGCAAAGCACTTGGGACTAAGTCACCGAGCAAAGAAAAAAGAATGAAAGATTTATGAAAGGAATAGAGTAGAAGATAGATTGAAATAAATAATAGATTCAATAGACTGGACAAAATGTAGTAAAAAGGTTGCTGCCAAAAGCATTTTTGTGACAACAACCTTCATTTGACTTTATCTGGAATTTTTGTGCTAGACCAATGATTGAATATGGTCTATAAACCCTTTATACAAACTCTGACAATCTGTGAATTAGGGTTACAGTTTAATTGGGGTATTTCTTTACCAACTCGGCACATTTAATAAGAATTTTTTTTCTCTACTCTTCTCCCACAGCTGTGGACAGCGATATATTTAAGTAATGCACCAACTTTCACGAGCAGACTTTCACTTTTCCATAATAGCTCTGTCTGTATGTTTAGGGTTATTGTGCTCCTGGACAGTGAACCTCCACCCTGGTCTGAAGTCCACTGCAGTGTCAAACAGCAGCTCCTCCTATCTTCCCATCAGCTTTCCCCAGTTTCAATGTCTAATGAAGAGAAGTAGTCAAACCAGTTGGGTGTTTTTTTCATATTGATTTGGGTAGAGAACAAAAGGGTTCATTTTGATCAAATCTAACCAGAGACCCTTCCTCCATGTGTGTGATGTGTTCCCTATATGGCTTGTGGCAAACTTCAAATCAGATTTTCAATGGCCATGTCTTTCTTTCATCAGCTTCTCTCTTATTTCCACCCTTTCATTAAAGCTAGCTTCGTGGAGAGCATGGTTAATATCTGTCCTGTCAACATATTACTCAAGTTGATTTGTGGATTTTCCACAACCCTAGAGTGGAGTTATGTCAACCAAATTCTGTTTTAGATTTCTCAGAAATATTACCCCTGATTTGTCTGCTGCTTGATCTTCATGAGGCTGTTGATTTACTTCACAGAGCAGTTTTATTTACATGTAATAAGATTAATGTAGGTGGATTTTAGGGCTGGTAGTTTCTGAATGGTTTCTGAATGTGGTTAGTTCTATAGTATTTTATTTAAGGGTATCGGGGGAAAGGAGGGATGAAAACAAATGCACCCTTCACTTTTCAACCATTTTTCTGTGGAAACCATTTTTCTGTGTTCAACAATGTTCATTACTTTTCATTCACTTTTACCATTCTGTGTTAATTTGTATTGGTGTGTTACAACAAAGACTTTCCAAAATGATTTGTCAAATAAAACACAGCGACATGCATGCTTTGCAAATACCAAGACGTGAAACATGAATAGAAGTATCAAAATGTTTTCCCCGAGTTAAATAAGCAATTAAACCTGTGAATGGTCATTAAAAGGTGTTTTTATGAGATACAGTTCTCCATCGCTCTCACTCCTCCTCAAACGTCCAGCACTGTGGTGGTCCCTAACCTGAAACCCCCTGTGGAAGCCCCCCTGTGTGGCTGCTGGCCTCAGGCCTCTGTTGTTTCCATACTTTCCCTGCTGTTTGTACATGATGGGTTCAGTGGGTTCAGCCCAGCTATAAACGCCCCCCCCCCCCGCGGCTCAGGACGGAGTTTGCAGGCCTCATGTCGTAGGAGGCCCTTTTTTGCTTCTCCTCCTATATAACTCTTTTCGACTGTGTTTTCCTCTCTTCCCCTGGCTTGGTGGCTGGTTGTGGTAACAATTTTGGGCCCAACCCTGGACCCAACAGTCATTTTTCTCCTCTTAGTTTCAAACCACCAACTAACCACTGGCTCCCTGCGTCCCCCTCCCCTCTGCCTGCGTCTCAGGAATGTCTTATTCACCTCCTCTGTGTGTCTCCTCTCTCTCATTTTGAAATAGTCAAAACTCCCATCTGTTTGTTCCAGCACCTGAACACCAGCGTGTCGACACAGTTCAGTGGACGCACGCGTTTTGAGACACATAAAGCCCCCCCACCCACCGGCTTGTGCTGACCACCTTTGAGGGCATGCACACACGTACCCATAAACCCCCCCTTTCTACTCCCTCTCTTTTCCATTATCCTCCAGAGAGCCCAGAGACGGGGTCTTCACTTCCAAACCAAACACAGACCAAATTCCCAAAACCCCAACTCAACCCCCCCTTCATCTACCCTCCCAGTATATGCCTCTTCCCTCCCTCCCTCCCATTTCTGGCATGCTTTTTCTTCTTTTAAACAAAACAAATATTTCCGAGGCAGCAAACCAAAAAATGTTAAACTCATAAAACAAACAAAAATTTGACATTATGTTTAAAAGCAGTAAAGCAATTTTAAAAGGTGTTTTTCTGGCTTTTAGAAACCATTTTTTTCTAGCACAGAAAGGTACTACAATATATGGATGATGCTCTCATAAAAACACACAGTGAGACTGTAGAAAATGGATTGTGTTCTTGACCAAAAACTCCTAAATGTCTTCCCCAAAGATCCTTAACTTGACAAACTGGTTAGATTGATATAAATAAAGAGCGGATTTTTTTCCCACCCACAGAAAACCAAGAGTACCGTCTTCCTTCAACATGCTCTTCTAAACAGTAGGAATCTCTCTTTCCAATTAAGGAGCGAAACAAAGCTGATGGTTTTAGAAATCAGCACAGCTCATGTCATAGTGACAACAGATCACCCTGATAGACTCAGCTCCCAGTTCACTGAGATAGCCGGCGGTGGTTTTTTAGCATAACGTTAAAATAAATGGGTCTGTGGGTAAAGTTTTTATACACAATGTTTGTAATGACATAAATAGCTCAACAGCATGCGGCTAACTATGGACAGACTTATGGTTTTTAGACTCATCACAGCGCTATGCTGAAAATAACTTATCTATAGTTAAATAAATTATCTTTATAACTACATTAGAGTGGTGCAGTAAAACTGTCACTAATAAAACATGGACTAATTAATCAACTGGATTATTAGACCTGTACATCAATAACTATCATTAGCTATATGCTAACATGCCTGAAGAAACCTAACTGAAAAAGTAAAAGCTGTACATTGTTTTCATAAAGGAGCACGTGTTAATCACAGGTGGGTGTGGAGTTTTGCTTTGTTTGTTCTAGTTGCCCCTATAAAGGGTTACAGTTATAAGACTGCGCTCCTGATCCGTCCGTCCATCCATGCTCATATTTCACGGAGCCTTTATCTTTAACCAGCTATGTTTCCTAACTGTGAACAAGACGGACAGACTACAGTACACAGCTGGGATTGGTTATTATTTACTGGCTTGGCACACACATACTCATGAGAAGACACACACACACAGTGAAAATAAATTGGGTGAATCTGCTCTGCACAGAGGAATGTGAGGCACATGTGTTTATGTGTTCTGGGTCTGGATGACAGCAGGAATGAAAGAGCGATGCTAGGAAATAAAAAAAGAGAGAAATGTGGAATGTAAAAAAAAAGGAGTCAAACAGCAATATGAATGGAAATGGAAAGAAATGTTACTAAAAGTAGATTCATATCTGGGATTTAGGCTAATCTGGGATTTATTTGGCTAACCTGAAAGTTGGAGAAATGTACTTGTTTCTGGTCTTCATTTCCTTCTGATTTCTTTTTATAATGCAAAAGGATTGCACAAGGGTATTTTTAGGATGATCTACAAAAGAATAATTCAATATTTATCTTATGTAATAACAGAAAAAAAAACAGTTTTACAATTGTTGCAATCTATGATCTTGTCGGCTTTTTAATTACAACAAGAAATACAGAAATCATTTTTGCGGACTCTTCCTAGCAGAATAAATTTCAATCATATTCAATGAATATCTTTTGTGGGCTTCAAATATTAAATCATCTCTTGTATATTTTGATTTGTGCTTTTGATTTGTCATTTGATAGGGGGGGGGGGATTAAACTAAACACTAATAATTATAGTGATGAAGAATATTTGTGTGTTTAAAATATATAAAAACATATTTTAGAAATAGATGGAACCAAATACATTGGTTGTTGATGCTGTTTTCTTTACTATTACACCAAAGGTTAATTGATTTTAATGAAATATTTCTATTCCACTCAATACATTGGGTTATGAGTTTATTCTGGTTCTATTTTGTGAGTGAACAGCTGAAAAGTTTAGGAACCTCTGTTCTAGAGTTAGACCTCTTCTAATGAACAATATACCTTGATCTACTGCCTTTATCGCCATTGCTTTATGTCTGTGTAAATACTTTTCAAGCTCATAACTGCAACTTTATCTTCTTATTGCTGGTCCTCATGTCCTGTTACTTTTCTGTCTCTTTGTGTCTCTTTCCTGTGCTTTCACCTCCAGTTAGTTGAGGCAGATGGTCGTCTTTCCTGAGTCTGGTCTGTGCTTTTGTGTTTGTCTGTGTCTCTTTCCTGTACTCTTGGCTGCAGCTGGTTGATGAAGATGGGTTCCTCCCTGAATCGCACTCGGGTTCTCTTGGAGGTTTCTTCCTGTCTAAAGGGAGCTCTCCCTTTAACTGTCCCCTGCATTATGAGTGACCGAATTTAAGCTGAAGCTTAAATCAAAATAGGCATCTTCTTGGTTGCTGCACAATTAAATAGTTGATACTGACGCTGATTGTTTTGAATTAAGCTGGATTATTATTAGGTTGTATTGGAGTGTGCTGATTTGAAATTAACTGCGGGGCAAGAGAATGATTAGTAGTATAGTGGAATGATTTGATTTTAATAAAAACCTTTTTTGCTATCCATTAATTAACAAACATGTAAATAGAGAAAAATACAGGCCAGATGGTGAGAAGAAAAAGATAAACATCAACAAAGCTGATTTATGAGAAGTACAATGAGTTGAGATCTTCATTGTAGATAATTTATCACTTAGAGACAACAAGGATACAAAGACTGCATTGATATCCTAGTGAGAAATACCTTTATCTTTCTTTATTTTTTCTTTATTTTTCCTGAGTATGCAGTGTGGAAACCAACACATTACAGCTCAATATGATGCACTAACAAAAACCTTCCTCTTATCTCCAAGTGGATCAATTTTGTCTAGATGTTTATCTCTGTTTTATGTTAGAGGAAGATACAAGGTTTTCATTGGAAAGAAATATAAATTTACCACTCAAAATACTCTAATCTAAAGATCTATACCTGGTATAGTTTTAACTCATGAGAAAATTAATTGCATATCAAAATTTCCCCCTTCAATCAACCAAACAATCCGGCAGACTTTTCACTGTTGTTTTTAAGATGTTTTTTCAGTGGTTTCAAGCCTGTCTAAAAATGTCTGCTATGATGGTTAAGATTAGAAAACCTGATGTTTACAGATGTAATATTAAAAAAACGGACTGGAACATTGCTGTATTAAAAGATTAAATAACTGTAAATGTTTCTTTGCTGTTAGCTTACTTTCCATTAACATGCAATGCGTAGAGATGCTAATTTGATCATATTCTTTTAAGTTAGGTCCATTTTTTTAATTAAAACAGGTGATAGTTTTTGGTTTCTTTGGATTCCTGGTGGGTTTAGTTTAAATTTAGAAGCTTAGTTATTTTTCATTAATTTGACTAAATCCATGTTTTAAAACCTTTGATTGAATTATAGCAACTTTTAAAGTTACTTTGCCATATAGAAGGTCTGTAAACTGGAATTGAAGTAAAAAAAAAAAAAAAGGCTCCTCCTTATGGGGTTAAAATCCCCCACTCCTGTAGCCCCGATGGCCACCGCCACTCCCTTTCTAATGGATGAAGACGCCTGTGTCAGTGCAAGACAATCTACAGGCTCTACTGGTGGCTATTGCATACTCGGTCTGCAGAGTTGCATCATTTAGTGCTGTTGAGATGCAAGAGAGCCAGAGGGAGAGAGAAAGAGTGGGAGAGTAAAACCGAGACGAATAATGGGAAAAGTGTGATGAGAGGAAAGGGTGGGAGTACACGTCCTGCAATTTCTGTTTGAGGTTTTCAACCCTCTTTTCCCTCGTTTTCCTGTATAAACCATATTTTACGTCATGAAGGAAGGTCAGTATCCTGATTGCTGTCATTGACATCATACTAAGAATCCGAGCTCTCATGACTGGACTGTAGTGGTACCCAACAGATATAATAGAGTGTAAAGGTTAGTATGAATAAATGAAATTTGTAGCTAACATCACTGTGGGATAATAAAGGGTTGTTCTGTTATTTTATAAACACCAACAGCCAAAATATTTAAGAATTGCTGTGAAGAAAACTTTGGGCAACCCCAGTCAGAACCAGTGGGGTCAAGTTCAAACCAGGAATGGGTGCTGCTTACTACTTATGCATTTAAACTCAAAATATATATCTGAGGGTGGGTTTTATTTTTTTATGTGCATGGAGGGGTTGTTGAGGGGAAATCAGTTTTTTTCTGCTGCACTCATAACCAAGTGACCAGATCTCACAGAATGGATGATCTGAGTCTTTTAGTTGTTACCCTTTAAGAAATTTAATTCAATTCGGTTTATTTATATAGCGCCAAATCACAACACATGTCATCTCAAGGCACTTCACAAAGACAGTTCATTCAAATCACACAGATTAGTTAAAAGTTTTCTATCTAAGGAAAACCAGCTGATTGCATCGAATCATTGACTCAACAGCAATCCCTCATAAATATAAAATAACGGTTAAGATGTGACAGGGTTTGGAGAACTTAGTATGAGAGTTCAGAAAATCTGGAAACCACTTTTCTAACAGATTTAAAAATATTATGCACTATATGTAATTTATGAACAAAAATTCACAAGTTTTTCTTTCCTCTGTCGTTTATAAAGCATTTTGTCTAGTCTGAATGAAATATTTACTTCATTTGTCCATATTGTTTAGTTAAACCAACTCAGTCCTTCTCAGTGCTGCTTCTCACCAACTGTTGTTTCCTTTTGTTTTATGCCCAGTCCTCTTCCAACAGGTATCCAATTTCAATGTCTCGTGCAGACACTTTAGCCTTTATTGGCGGCCTCTTTCTTCTTAGCTCTGTGTGCCTTCAGATCGCAAAAACAAAGCCCCCTGTGATCCTTGCGGTTGCAGGGACATTCCAGAACTCCTTAAAAGGTCTTGCACTGGAAACATCAAAGCACATCATTCCCTAAGTATGTAAAGTTACTTTTATTTGAAATGGCATAATTTTGTGGACATTGATTCCAAATCGAATCCTTTAGGCTTGAAGATCAAACCATTATACTGACAATTCATTTTATAGAGTTCCAAAAGAGGATATTAAGTCTCATAAAGATAGAACAATACTGGGATGCTTTGTACATAAAGAAGCATGCAAAGGTGCAAACATAATTTCAAAAGCAAGTCTCAAGACTGGAAAGGAGTAAAAGAAGGGAGTTAAACATGCGCTGGGGTATAGAGTATGTGATAGAGGGGAGGGAAGGAGTAGGAGGAGCAGGGAACAGGAGAGGTATGCTCTGCTGGAGGACTGGGAGAGGAAAACCACAGGAAGGAGTTAGAGGGAGGGAAGACAAGAGAGGAGGGAGCAAAAAAAATACAGAGAAGGAGAGGCCAGACCAGGGCAACAGTGGAGGCAAATGTTTCCTGTGAGAGGAGGAAAGCCTGATGAGTGTGTGTTGTACATGTGCGTGAGTTTGAATTCATCAACTATGAAGTGTTATGGATGTTTACACAAGTTCATTAAAATGATTTTGAAAAGTAAATGCTGCACAGGTTTCTATAAATCTTTGCACTTAAAGGTAGCAGTCCTGTACATATTTGCAGAGTTCAATGGTGTGCCTGATTTTCTAGTCAAGAAAGTTTAGAAATGTAGAATCACTGGCAATGGAGGGGAAAACTGCCGGAGGGTAGAGGTTTAAGCATAGCAATGAGTCCTGTTGGTATGGCGTGACTCTGGTTGGAGTGCGTGCCTAGATGCATGTGGCCGAGGTCCTACAGTGTGTGTGCTTGCCCTGATGGTGCTTTCTAACAGTACTCCATATGTGAATGTGTGCATGAGAAAAGTCAGCGAGGTTGCAGTGGAATGAGAAACCACTGTGGTGGAGAAGTTGGCAAGAGAGCAGCAAGACCTAAACACTGACTTCATTGTGGTTTAGCCTCTGCCTTATATTCTGCTGGGGGATTGTGTCAGTGATTGAGGAAGAATTTGTGGCAACAGCGAGTTTTTGAGCCAGGGTGGGTGGGGGGGTTGCACATCTGACTGGAAGGTTGCTGGTTCGAATCCAGCCAGTAAAGGTAAATCCAGAGCACTCTCACTTGCCAGCTATCATTAGGGAGCCATGCAGCAGGACACCCAGATGAGGTTTAGCAGCTGTGTCACCAAAGTACGGTCATCTCACTGTTAGCCGCTATTTAAGAGGCAAACACTGGCTGAAAACTTCTTTCTTAAAAAAAAAACAGATGCATGGTGGAATTTTTCCACTTCTGGGTGGGGTGCAAGGTCCAAATTTTGGTCTACAAAAGAAAAAATAAATAAATAAAAAAAAAAAACTCACACACTGACTTTGTGTTTTTTAAATCTAGGAGGACTTGATTGTTGATCCTCTGCTTTCCCTCGTTCTTATATGATGTTCCAAGATGGAATTTGGAATAAGCATCTGAATGTAATCTTAAGTTGGCATGGTGTAATACGCTACATTAGTCAGCAATGTGCGCCATGGCGGACTAATTTACTCTTCAGAGCTTGGTTGTTTTTTAATACTTCTTTCCTCACTTTCTCATTATGGAAAATATCCATAAAGCATCAGTACTGATTGTTTAAACTCAAGTTTGTTAGTTTTAAGGCTGAATGTTTTGTGCTGAAAGTTTAAGCTGCTCTGGGATGGGTTAAGTTTTGAGAAAGCAGCTTAAAAATGTGAATAGAATAAAAGGCCATCATTTTATTTCAGTAAAAGTCATAAAATCATTAAATTGTTTGTGGTATCTTCTCTCTACTCCTTGTCTAAGGTTCCTTCTGAGTGAAAAATGTAATCAGAAACAGTTTTTTATTTTTTCAGGGATTCATTCTTTCCACATTCACTCACTTTAGTGAAGCTTAAACAGAAACTCTTGATTCTGCAGCTTTACATTCAGCTTTAGTTTTTAACAGGTTAAACTCTGAACAAAATAATTATAAGACAAGTTGTAAGATTAGATTATTGTTAAACTTAAGCCTTAACAAAACATTCTTCCATTTCCTATACATGCTTGTTTTTTGGCTAGCAGAAACCTTTTTATATTGGGGGGGGAGGGGGGGGGGGTGTGACACAACATTATGCAAACACTGCAACAGATCATGCAATCTACATGAAAAATGATAACTTAAACTTTTGTCTGCTTTTTTCCAACACATTTAAAAAGATCTGTCAGTGCAATTAAAGAACACAATGACAGTAGAAAAAAAAAGGTTGTACTACTAGATATTTGTTGGCTATATTTTATCACTGAGGTGCATTTGATATTAAACCCTCACCTCCCACAGCAGATTCAGCTAATTGTCAAGAACTCCAGTAGCAGTACAGTACATCTAGTAGATCGTTATCCTTCGCCTTCTGAGATACTTTCATTAACATAGTCAGTAGAATCCAACGCATTTAAAACAACTACAAAATTAGCTCCACTAATCTACCTGTATCTTCCTGTCCGGTAATTTACATCAGTCTTAGCAGGAAAAAAACAGAACAAATTTTTTTTGTATTCATTTGCTTGCCAAAACATTTTCAAGTTAGTCAGAGATGTGTTTGGTGGCAAGTAATGTGGAGGCCAAGACAGGAAGATCCTTTATGAATGAAAATACTGTACACGAGCCAACCCTTCTCTGCTCCATTATCCTTAACAGGAACAGCAGGTACAGAAAACGGTTACATAATTAAATATATATATAAAAATAAAAACTCAAAAACAGGATTTTTTTTGCTTTTGTTTTTGTTTTTATTGTAGTGAACTACTTTACAAAAAGGTATACATTTATCTATCTTGAAATATATAAATTCTCCTGTTTTGTCCATTGCTTAAAAAAGTTGTATGAATCTTTAACACTAAGTACACTGAGGTTGCTCACTCTATCTTTAAACAAATGTGTGCAAATGTGTCCTTCCCTACTTCTATCCTTCCTTCTTTCTTTGATTTCCCTTTTCCTTTTACCCTTTCTCTCTCCTTCTAATTTGTCTGATTTTGTTTTTTTTTTCGTCCTGGGCTTCCTTCCTCTTGTAAAAAGAAGGGTTGAGACCTTTGGAAAATTGGGTGTGGAAGACTCTGGGATTTTTACATGTAAAATGTGTAGAAACGCTGTATGAATGACCAGAGGCAGTTCAAACAGTGCTTCCTCTTTTGGAAACACAGTTTTAGAACATGGAAAAAATTATATTCCAAACAATTCTTGGAATTATTATTGTTTTTATCAACACTATTACTGATATAGCAATATATTGTCTATATTACGTAGCTAAAGCAAACAATGAATAGATGTTTATGTCACAGGATGTCAAATAAAACCAAAATGAATGAATTAACTTAAAGAATTAAAATAACTACAGAGTTAAAGTTGAAGTGTTTTTAAAGCCATGGAGGTTCAGTGTTGCTGTTTAAAAAGATGAACTAGATAAGACAGGTAAGTTGTTTTCCAAAATAACTTGCCTATTTTGAATTTTTTTAGTAAATGCATATTTACAGCTTTGTCAATCTCATAAGCTCACAGCCCATGTATTCAGATGACTTTTGTATCTTCTCCAATATGTATACAGACAATGGTGGCTTAAAGGGGATTAATAAAGAAACCCGAACAAGATGTAATCTGGTTAAGATAAACCCGTCAGTTAGGTTTTCCAGCAGCTGCTAATATTTTACTCTCCTGCAGGATTTTTCCACATTACTGCAGTGTCATCCCTTTTGGTTTCTCCATACAACCCTTTCTCTTTGAAGCAGATATCAAAATCTTGAGTCATTCTGTCCAACAAGAGCACAGGCCGTGAGTCATGGACTGAGAGAGCTTTTTGACTCATGCCTCACTAGCAAAGTTCACCCATCAGAAGTGCAAACACTACTGTGAAATCTTGTTTAGACACTTAAGAGCAGACCACAGACATGCAGAGCAACAGTTTTAGGTCATCACAACTCTCATGAGGTTTTTCCTAAGAAACCTAAAAACAAATGACCTTAGTGGAAGATTTTTTTTAGTTTTTTTGAAAAAAGTCTTTATGGGAAGTAGATTGTTCTGTGAATATAAGTCGAACTGGCTGTTCGGAGAACAAATGGAGGCTCAAATCATGGTTAAACACCAAACTCTCCACACATATGGTATAAATTCATAACACCTTCTATTCCAGATATGAGACTCAAAACTCAAATTACAAACATATTTTAGTTCAAAACCCTTGACTAAACTAGTGAAACTAAACTAAGGCACTATGTACACAAAGAAGAAGGAATGAAAAATGGTTGAAACCCATAATCAATACTAGAAAAGCACTCAGAGAGCGCAGACCAAGCAGCAAATTTTGGCCTACATTGTGACTAACATCTATAGTTAAAACTCACACATGATCAAGATCATGACCAAATTTTAATTAATTGTTCCTTGGCATGAGGTGCACCTTTGGTAACAGTTTGCTTAAAATCCTTTCATAAGTTTATAATTAAGGCACAGCGTGTGTCTGCAGCCTCTAGTGTTTGTTCTGCTCTCACCTTCTTCATACACTCTGCTTTCTTCTTTCTTCAGCAGATCGGAAGTTCAAGTGAGACATGGTTCACATTTAGTGTGTTTTTGTCTTCAGTATAATGCTTCTGGACTACTTTGTGTCCAATGCTGAAGCTGTCAATAGTCACTGCTGCCACTCTCTGGTTTAAGGAACTGCTTGTTCTGCCAAAATAATGTTAAAGAATCCTTTAAAAAAATCCTACATCTGAGTTATGATGTGGATCATCAACAAAATTCTATGGATTGTTCCTTGGACTGACGTCCACCTCTTGGTAAAAATTTCATTAAAGTTTGTTTAATGAAAATAGAGTTTATCTTAAAGAGTTTTAAATGTGGTCAAATGAGCTTTTACCTAATGTAGAGGAATTGGAATGCTAATCCATTAAGGTAAATAAAACCTAATTGGTTAAATAGTATTTTATTGAATTAATTGCTTAATCTGAAATCAATAACATTTTAGTTAAACAATTTTAACCTGTGATTAATCATAATGGATTAGTTAAAAGTTAAGGGTCACCTAGCTTCTTTAGGCTTGACTTATGAAACAACGGAGCTAGTAGACACAAGGGAACTCAATAAAAAAACACTCTTTGGTCATATTTGTCAATCAAATGTAATAAGCATATAGGGAAACAGATTAATGTTAGCATTATATTATTGTTTAAACCCTTAGTGAAATAAAGTTCATTTATGCCTTATAAACAAAAGCTGAAGACATGGCAGCATGGAACATCATCCAGTCACTGTTGCTTTCTTGCTTTACACACAACAGTAAACATATGAAATGAGCAAATATAATCAAAATCCACTTTTCTTTAACTGGAAACTCTTTCTCTAGCTGTAAGCTCTATTGATCTCCATTTTGGAAAAGATTAATTTTTCTCCAGTGTTCAGCATCAAGCCTGCAGCAGGGAAGCTAATGTCATTTTCTCTCAGATGCTCCACTCCTTCAGTCCTTTAGTGCATCTCAAAGCTTCTCCCAAAATCAGAGAGGAATGTTGGATATCGGTCTGTTTTTGCAAGAATCCGTTCTGAGATGTCCACTTAGCTTTTGATCACTCCGCCTGTGATCCAGGTCTTGAGCCTGGTTTCAGGACTACTTAATTTGAGCAGGAGTACAAGTAATTTCTAAATTATGCATTGAAAATCTTTTCTTTATGGCCCTTTTAGTTTGAGAAGTCCCATAGTTTTCTCATTCTATTAATTTTACTTATAAAGTTCTTTGAATATGTTTATTTAATTATGTTTTATCTTTGATTTGATATATTTTTTATGTATTCTTTATTTTCATTCTTTTTTTCTTTCAGATACATAGGAAATAATAACGTTTCTTCTACAAAATATAAACCTTTATTTAACCATACAACATTGTAGAGTTTATCCTAAATCTACCCGGTGCGATTAAAGGCCCCATATCCTGCTTTTTTTAAGCCTTTTGATGTCACCTATAAGTAAATATACCATGGACAATCGCTTTAGAACTACTTTGGTATTAATTTTTTATGAAATGTAGTTGTTTTCTTCCAAACTCAGAGGAAAAAATACTTGCCTTCAAAGTGAAGCCCCCTCTCCCTGTCTGTGTGCCACCCATTTCATGACATCGCTATATCACACCACTTCTGAAGGCTGAACTAATTTTGAGACTTTTCAAGGCCAAAAACAGATTTTCCCAACTTTGATACTAAGTAAAAGAGCGGTTGCTGCCCTTGGCAGATTCCCTGCTAATAGTCTTAACGTGGAGCCCGAAGCGTCATGCCCTGCCTCACATCACCCATCCCTGACTGGGAGAAGTGTGCGTTTGGTCACAGTGCAGGCACACGGTGGTTAGGGTAGGTGCTTCCTGGCAGGGGGACTCTTATCTAGTTATTCTCCAACCACTCGTTTTCACAGAAAAGGCAGGAGCTGCTGCAGAACTCATGAGGATTACTCATTACGAGATTCATGAATCAATCAACACCGCTTTGTGGATGATTTTGACAAGGAATGCTATTATGACATACTTAGCTGAAAAAGTAGGTCTTTATGATATAGGAACCTAAAAAATGGAACAGAAAAATAAATATTAAAATAAGACCCAGAATCTTAATTAGAGGCAATTTAAAATGCCTAAACAATTCAAGGGCAAGTAGAATAACTTATTTTTAAGATGGCTTTCAGAACTATCATTGAAAGATGCAAACGTAACATACAATGAAAGGCTTTTCTTGCTAATCCACAATGTTCTTTGGATGCAAATATAGAACAGTGTGCAAGAAAAAGACACTGCTCAGCTTGTCTTTTAGCTGTTAGATTAAAAAAAGGACAAAGGATCTAAGATATAAAAATGATAAATCACGCAAAGACTGAACAACAATATGGTCTTGAAAATAAAATTGTCTGTCTATGAGAAGCCAACAGAGAGGTGCCAACTTTTGGAGGAGATCTGTCTCTGTTTCTGGTTCCTGTCTAAAGTTTGGCAACAGAATTTCACATTGGCACTAGACAAGACAGCAGACACAGGCTTATGCTAAAATAACAAATCCTCTATGGTGATATCCTTACTATTAAGGAAGTTGTTATTTGTGAGATGTGGTTTAGAAATGTTTCTGAAAAGTAGGACACTAGTTTACCATAAAACGAATATAAAACCTTATAATGACAATCAAAAATAACACCAAGATCTCCGCTTTGGGCCTAAAGATTAAATGAGAATGTTAATAAGTGAGATGTAATGTAGAGAGAAGTGTTTGGAAGAGCTATGAACATTTCTGTCATACTGTGACTTGGAAAGTGAACAACCATGAAGTATTTCAACTCATTCAGTCAAGGGAACATTTAACTAGTGTGGTATAATCAGGGCTCAATGGAATCAGAGAGTTATTTGCTTTGCCATAAAAAACATTTTTGTTTATTGGCAAAAAATGTCACTTTAGACTTAATACCCTTCTTTTTCATTTGAGCTATAAATATTGAATTTGCTCTTTAAACCTTTCCCTTTGTATTTGATTTTCCCTTTTAGCAAAAATCTTGACAAAACTAAACCTATTGTTAGCCAACACCCCAGAGTGTGAGAATGAAGTTGTTTTGATAGCTGCTATCCAGACATGTGGTTTGACCTATGATTCAGATTTTCCTAATCCTGCTGTTGGATGAGAGACTGGCCTCTGATAAAAGTTAACACATTATAACCTCAAGTCTGTGTTACATTGAGGGACAATGAGAATCAACATTTAAAATCTAAATATACACAAATCATAACTTCTTTCATTTGGGTCTGTTTTGGAAGTTGAAAAGGTTTGTGTAACCATTTTAACGTATTAGTTTTTTATGTTTGGAATAGAAGGCCATAAAGTTGAGGGTGGGAGCTTTTAGAGCTGGATTGGTAATGATTGCTGAAGTGTTCATCATCACGTTGTTTTAGATGGTCTTTAGCTTTTCTGGTATCAAAATTAAAATCTTTGACATTGTGGTTTTTAGAAACAACTTAGAAAGAAACCATAGACAGTACCAGGCTGGAGAACAGCAGACCAGACTAAGGATGTCAAGAACGTTTGTAGGAGTGCTTTAAGATTTTTAAATGTGGTCACCATGTCTTCAATGGAAGAGCCAGGGTCTGATTTTGTTTTTAAATAGTCACTGATCACCAGGGCAGATTTTGTTGAGATGAATAACCAACCTCAGAGTACCAGGATGTTTGAGGTGGTAAAGATACCTCCTAAATGTCAAGTAGAGGGTTATGAGTCTGTAAGCAAGATGTTTGGAGAAAAAAGGAGGCTCTGACCAACAACTGAACTTATCATTCAGGAGAAGCAGAGTGGCTTTTATCCTGGCCATGTAATAGAGGACAAGAAAATGACCTCTCCAGAGTCTGCTGACCGTGTCATGGGAGATCAGCTGTCTGGTCCTTATGTATTCTGTAGTTCTCAAGAAAGGTGTATAAACATTCTTCAAAGTATTTTGTGGTGGGAGCTTTGGTAGTATGGGCTACTGAGGGGTGGTGCTAGTGATTATAGTCCTTGTGTGGCCAAAGCTAAAACTGTGTCTGCATTAATGTTTGTGGTATTTTTGGAAGTTATTCTATTAGGAGAGGAGGGTGTCAGGTTTGGTAACCTCAAGGTTTTTTAATTTAAAAAAACATTTTTTATGGTGTTTGCAAATGTTTTAGCTCAGTCAGCTATTTCAAATCACGATCACGTATATTTAAGATCCAATCAATAGCAGCTCAGTTTAGACTCGCAGCAGACATTAGCTTATTTCCATGCAAAGTAACATTTCTACAGCTGCTCAAAGGTACTCTGTGTCACACATTGAAATGCTTGTTAGAAAATAGTCTTCAAATGGAAATGTTTTAGGTGGAGCTTTACGGATGTTAGAATGTGTTTGCAATGGATAGGGGTCACTTCTGCTGTAATGTGAGTTTTGAAGGTTATGATCTAGAAGCAGTTCTGAGTAGTTTAATGCTACATAGAACAGTTCAGTTTTCTGATTGGGAATCCCCCAGTGCGTTTGAAGGTTGTTGTGTCATTTAAGAAGAAGAGAAGAACACAGGGGTAAACAGAAAATGTTCTCAGACCTTCAGGCTCGTTAAAATCCACCAGAATGACTTGGAGAGTCTCAATGGATCTCCTGGTTTCTCTTCTGTCTCTTGTACCTCTGTGACACTATATTTGATAAGCAGTGGGCCATGGAAAAAGGGTCTCATTATTTTTGTTGTTGCTTAATTGAAAAATGAAAAAGTACCTTTTTTTTAGATTTGTTCCGATGTTTTGACCAGACATTAAAATTTGGATTTTTCCTATTTTTCCTTTTTCGATTTTTCCTAGCATTTTCCAAAAGCTTTACCATCAAACAGAATAAAATAACCAAGTCTAGGCAATCCCTTTAGTGATAAAAGGTGGACTGTTCTTGGGGATGGATATCAATCATCAATCATCCATTTATGTCTAATGCTTTTTCCCTTCTTAGTTGGCCACCAATCTCCAGCTGCCATGCTTTCTTTGGATGAGCCACTCGACCTGAAGGTTCCCTCCAGACAAACAAGTGGTCCTGTGAAGTTTGGAAAGAGATCCTGTCCTTCATCGATATGTGCTCCTCTCCACGTCACACGACCACGCCTACAGTACACCACCTTTCCCTCACCACCCTCTTCGCCAGGTAGGAATTAAAATCGACAGCTGAAACTCTGATCTCGATAGTTTCAGGAACAAGACATACAGACTAGACCACAGCAGGTCAACCCGTGGCAATAATTATGTATTTCATTATTATTGTTAAAAATGTTATTTAACCAGGAATGCCATCTTTGAGATAAATTATCTCTTTGTGAAGGGAGAATAAAAATACTGAGGTAAAAAAAAATTACGATACATTACTTGTGAAATTTTATAGACTAGGCATCTGCAAAGACGATTTGATAAAAATGAATACTGCTCATAGAGTCAAAGAAGACCATCAGTCTTGCTTTAAAATCATTTAGGAAAATTAAGCTTTCAAGCTTCAACACATTTTGCAAAATGCTTCATGTCGAAGGCCCTCATTAGACAAAAGCTTTTTTTTTTTTCCAAGAATGACGCAAACATTTTTGGACAGAGAGGAATTACTAAGTATTTGTACAGAGAGTATTGCCTTGTGCTCTTTGTATTATCGTTTCACAGAAATTATAATGTGTCAGTTTTATGAAGGGGCTGGACTGAAGCACCTTTATACAAAAGATCACTATAGCCCAACAGAGATTTAAAGAAATGGTGGCATTAAGTTACTGTTTTCATTAAAAATAAAGCTCAAACAATTTCAATCTCAAGGTTTTCATTAGTTGAAGCACACTCTATTAGTGTGGGAATTATCAATGAAGATACACCGGGATTTATAGGAACTTACTGCCTCTGCTCATCCTGTCCAAAATAACTACAGCAGAAATCATATGTGGTCTCATCTTCAGAGTTTCTAAAACATATAAGCTCTTTCTTAGAGAGTCCTTTTAATGTCTTTCAGCATAACTGACTACAGCTGAAGCTTGTTCTGAGTGTTTCTAAGTGCTTCAAGACAAGCTTAAGATAGAAAGCACTGCAATAAATAACTGTATCATCGACATTAAAAGGAACATTTGAATTAGCCACATTATGACCCAGGTTATTTATATATTTATTACATAAAAGTGGAATTAAAATAGAGCCTTTAGGTACACCCTTTTAAACAGATATAAATTTAGAGCATAAACCATGACATGTAACACACAGATGTTCAGCCAAGGTAGTCGGAAAACCACACAACTGCTTTCTCTGAGAGTTGTGAATTTAAAAGCCTTAACTTTAAAATAATATGGTGAACTGTGTCGAAAGAATTAGACAAATCTATAAAAAGAGATGCACTGTGCTGCTTTTTGTCAAATGTGGCCGAAATGTCATTTACAATTTTCATAGCACCTGTAGTAGTGCTGTGTTTCTTCCTAAAGCTTGACTGCTCATGTGTTGACAAAATCATTGATATGTTCTCCTTCAGTTAGTCATTGTATTTAGTGACACATCTGATATCGGCCTGCAGTTATTTAAACATGTTGGATCACCTCATGTTTTAGTAAAAGGACAAAAAGAAGCAGATTTCTGCCTGAAATCAGGGTTTTCTGCCAGAGTGATCCTTTCACTTATAATCTGGTAATGCAGTAAGTTGATTCTCTGTTCTCACTTTTCCAATAACCTAATAATGTAAATCCAATAGATGTTTACTCTTCTCTGTCCACCAACAGAGGCCAATTGTCAGCAGATTTGGAAGCGGTAGGTCTAACAGGTTGAGCGTGACAGTGAAATGAAGTGACCCAATGAAGACTACAGCTGACGCAGACAGAATTATATGTTTGTCTAGCAGGCTTTCCATTAAACACTGAGAAATGTCCACATAGCATTTGGGCAGAGGTTGAAGCTCAATCACAATATTTGTTCTCTTGAGCCTGAGAAAAATGTCATTTTATGTTTTGAAATTTTGTTAGAATCTTTTTTTCTAACTGATATAAAATCAGGTTGAATTAATAATTAATACAATTAATGCAATCAAAACAAATTTATTAATGATGGGTTTTACTTATAAATAAATATATATTTTATATATATACATAATATATAGCATAAGGATATATAGCTTTAGAGGTGTTGCCTAAGGACCCTCAGTGGATGCTGTTTTGTTGCCTAGGATGGGACCAGGTTTTGAACCCCAATCTTGGTTGTGGAAGACAGTAACACAAACCACTGTACTATCCAGCGGTCACTGTAGTATCCAGCTGCTTATAATCCCGATTCTGACCTAGGTAAAAAAACAGCATCCAATAAGGGTCCTTAGGCAACACCTCTAACACTATACTTACATCATCCAGTAAAGGATCGAGCCATCTAATACTACACCTGCCTACCTCACAAATATATATCTATATGGACCTATGGATACTCTGACACCCACTGTTAAGCTCCATCATTGAAAAAAGCGCAGTATCACTGAAACCAACAAGCTGGTACAAAGTACAGCAACAATTCTAAAAACTAGTATCCCAAAACCAGAACCCCCCCATGGAAAAGAAGGTTGGAAGCTAAGATAAACCCAGCACCAACTATCACACCTACGGAACATTAACCAACAGTGCTAACTGACTAAACTGAAAAGCGTAGTCCTAGGAACGATTCTGTGCAGAACCCTCAAAACTCCCAGGTCTCTGGTAGAAGCTACAGATATATATATTATTATTATTATATTTTTATATTATTGTTTTCTATCTTTTATTTATTACATTTGCATATTTTCCAGTACTTTTCAATATTTTGTAAAATATAAGGAATTTATCAGTATGTTAAGGAACGTTTATATTATTATTGATGACTTAGTTGTACTAAGTATACATATGATGTGACACATAGCTCAAATTTGCTTGTTTTCAAAATATGAAAGACTTTTGTATATACTATTAAGTTGTGGCAGATGTGTGTTAAAAGACGTGAAATGTCTACATGCAAATAGCTATCCACTAAAACTTCACAGTGAAAAAAACAAAACAATCGAATAGCAACATTTGGAACGGTGAGATCTGAGATTTAAAGTGTCTCCATAGCTGTTTATTTTAGGCTCTTGTGTAAATTTTTAACAGGTTTACCAATAGTAGAGGCTGGTGCTTATAGAATGGAGTATAGTAACCACTAATATTGCTAACACTTTATCTTTATTTAAACATACTTTGGAAGCAAATCTGCAAATTCAAGCTCCCCTTTCCTTCTCTCTTGTCTATGCTGTTCTCTTCATTTGGTGTTTCCCAAACAGTTTTTTCTCCAGTTCATTTGTTTTACAAATCAGGTAAAAAATAATTTCATCCTCAGTATTGAAATATAATATATTTAAATATCTATTAATTTATCTTTTTAAACTACTACCTCTACTTGCCTGTTCTTGCCTTTGGTAACACATACAGACAATGATATTTATCGTGAAATGATGTATTTAAAAGAAGAACATGCTGTTTCCATAGTGTTTTTAGTTTTAATACATACATACATTTAGTTTTAATTAACAAAATATTAGTAATTAAATGATTTAATAATTGTAACAGGCAGAGATAAGTAGCTTTTAATGTTTTCTCTAATTTATAATCAAATGAAAGGCTGCATCTAAAGGCTCAAATCTGTCCAGCTGCACATTGTGGTCAGGTGTTTCTTGTTTGCTTAAGTAATTCTCCACATGTGCTTACAAGCTGTTTGTGCACCAGTGAAAAACAGATGGAACCATAAATATTTTAGAAAAAATGGCCCACACAATCCACAAAAATGAATTCTTCAGAATAAATATGTGAGATATCCTAAACTAAAGAATATTGTGAAATAACTTCTCCACAAAGCAATTATCTATTTAAAAAATATTGAAAAGAAAACTATCAGGATTACGAACAAGTCCAACACATAAGGAATGTAAGAGACTCAAAGCAGCTATAAGACCAAACACTGTATTCTAAAAGGTTCAAGAGAAAGTTTTAAAGCTTTATACATGCCTGCTAATAATAATATCCAACGATGCGTATTCTACACATCAAGGTTTGGAAGCCCTTTTCCATAATCTCATCATGAGAGTTACACCAAATCATGCCCAGATTTGCTAATATTAACAGTAAGTAGTGCTCTTTAGGTGCTCTTTATATTAGAAGTCGCTAAGAAGAAATAATGTTACTTATAAATCCTTATTGCTTTCATGAATATGCATTTATTAGAGAGTGGGTGCCCCCTGGTGTTCAATACGTAGCCTTGTCATGGTACTTCGAAAAACATTTTCTGTACCTAATGAGGGACAGAACTGCATCATATCCAGCTGCTACTTTTCCAGGTTACCGATTGTCGGTAATAGGTTACCGATTGTCTGAAATGTTATATAATTTAAATGTTGGATCAGGTGGTATTAATTAAATACGTCCATCTACAGAGTTACATTGACTGGGGAAGAAATCTAAATAGTTTGAATTAGTTTTTTTATTGCTTAAAATCAGCTGACGTATAAATGAAAATGGACAATCAAGTCAAGCAAAAACCAAACAAAATGTAAAGTTGAAAACCATCGCACTGACACATTGCATCACAAATTTAAGAACAAATCAAACAACCAGGAACTGCTTAATGTATTAATAGATAAAATGTGATCACATTGTTCCATGTAAACTACTGTATATTCTAAGCTAAATTAAATGGAACATCATAATGTTTCTAAAGTCTAAACTTTCCAATCTAGATTCCCAGTCTTCTCAGGAGCGACCCGGGTCCTGCTTCACTCCTCCAGCCATGGACCTTAGCCTGTCCCCATCTTCTCAACGTGCCCCCTCCTTGTCTCCTTCTCCCTCCTCCCCATCCTCCCCCTGCCCACCCTCACCTTTGGAGTCACAACACAGCAGCAGCAGCAGCAGCCCTCAGCCACATGTCTTTTCTCGGGTAAGAAACGTTATACATAAAAACACAAAACAATAAAAGCACAAAAACGTTACAGATATACCGAAGCAGAACAAAAAATGCATGTATGCCTATATTCATAGATATTTATATATAGCTATGATATATATATAATTCCTGCTATTGTTGTCCAGGTATAGCATATTTTGTGTTGCAAGCTTTAGGGATTGTTCTAAGTCATTTTTAAGATACAGTAATTACACAGGCATATTTTAGGTATCTGAAATTAATCCCTTTGAAAAGAAAAATAACAATAGAAAAAAAATAAAAATAACAAAAGCAGGAATCAATAAATAGAATAGCCTATGTAGTAAATAAAATCCCCACATAACAAAAATAAATATTGTTCTGGTACCAAATGCTGCACTGTGGTTAATTAAATCAAGTGTCCAATATGTCACTGAAAGTCTCTTGTATTTGTAGAACCTCTCTCTCTAAAAGATGCTTTGTTTACACTCTTACTGCCTGGCACTGAACTCTCAAACCTACATTGTTCTGTTCTCTATTAGGAAGCATCTTGGCATCACAGTGTTGAAGGTAGAGCCTCTCAGCCTGGATTTCCATTTTACCTCTCGATGAGGAGCCTCCAGAGAGGCTACAGCTTCCCCTCTCCATCCTCAGTGTTCATCAGTCCGCACAGAGATAAGCCTGTTTCTCCTGAGCCTTCACAGGATAGCCAGCTGATCTGTCGGTGGAAGAAGGTAAACAGACAAAATTGTTCATACTGTATAAAAAATGCAATGCAGAATTTATCTAAACCGTTATTTAACTTTAATTCACAAGATTATGTAGCCTTTGATCCAATTACCTTTAATTTGTTTGTGAAATGAGATGAAGTTGTAACTCTGCCCACTAGGGGGTGTTATGAACTTATAACAATAATAAAGACAGATGTCAGTCTACTAAAAACACACAAAAGCAGAGAATGTACACTATTAAGAGTTCAGTCACAAATCTCTAATTATTAGGATATTTTTATATATTTGCTGAGGTTGGAGCATTGTCTATCTGTCTTGGAACGTGTTCAAATTTTCAGACAGCTCCCACTAAAATTTATGGAGAAAAGAATATTTCAGCAAAGAGAAAATGCATTATTTAATTTTTTCCCCCTGCAATGAATACAAATATTTGTGTTTTTAGCAACTAAATTCAGCTTATGGTCATTTATTAAATGTCTTGTTTTCTCTCCTCTGAATAAACCAAACTGCTTTATATAAAAAGATGTCTAAGTTGTACCACAGTACCAATATCACTAAATGAATGTGTAAGAAAAAAGATAAATCAAAATTCCTGAAATAATATTGACATAAGGATGGCAAAGTTTAACCACGAATAAGTTTTAGAATTTTAAAATTAGAATAAAAGATTTGTGATTATAGTTCTTTTTGTTTTTACTTGTACTTTTCAGAGGTTACTGAATCGGGTCATCTGTCTCCATCTAACCCTGTCTTCAGCATGTTCCCCTCTCACACCAACTGCCTTCATGTCCTCTTTAACTCCACCCATAAATTTCCTCTTTGGTTTTTATCTCGGCCTCAACATCCCTCTACTCATGCACTCACTATCCCTCCTCTGTTTATATCCAGATGTTCAAACCCAGAGGTGGTCCTAACTACCCAACCCCCCACCTACACAATATTACTTAAGTAAAAATCAAAAATATTTTGCATTACGAGGCTGCACGATGATGCAGTGGTTAGTGCTGTAGCCTTGCAGGGTTTGATCCAGGCCTGGGTTCTTTCTGCATGGAGTTTGCATGTTCTCCCCTTGCATGCATGGGTTCTCTCCGGGTACTCCGGCTTCCTCCCACAGTTCAAAAACATGACTGTTAGATAAACTGGTATCTCTCAATTGTCCCTAGGTGTGAGTGTGTGCGTGCATGATTGTACGTCTTTGTGTGTCTATGTGTTGCCCTGCTGTCCTGTGCGTACCCCGCCTTACGCCCATAGTCTGCCGGAGATAGGCACCGGCCCAACCGCGACCCCAACGGATGAAGCGGGAGAAGATGGATGGATGGATGGATTTTGCATTACATCCACTCATTTTTAAATATTAAATAATTAAATAAAGCCTTATTTAAAAGGTTTGAAAAAATGACACATCTAGTTAATGTTTTCAATATAACAAACACTGAGAAACCACTTGGTATCAGATGGTTGTTCCTACACTTTCACCTCGTATCAGACCGAACCTGCCTTTTCCTGTTGCACCTGATCATCAGAATGATGACATTAAGCAGCCTGGGGACATTAAAGAGTGCACTATGAAAGTCCATAGAGTTTCTTGTCGAGCTTCATCTGTTTATCCTGTTCTGAGATGTGATACATTCAGATACAAAGCAGTGGACCAATATACAGTATATATGTAATTCAAGCCGTTCTTTATACCGTGGTCTTTAAAAAAACAAAAGTTGATCTCAAGGTACTTAATATTGATAAGAAAACTTAAATTAAATTTTATTAACAGATGATAAAATGTTAAAAGTATATTAAAGTGTGATATAATATAGAGCCCTAAATAGTTTTAGCTGTTGTCTTACATAGACAGAGAATACTTTGCCTGTAATTCCTGCAGACTTCAGATGTGTTGTAGCACCACATATCCTGTTTTTAACATAACCTGCCAGGGTATTTGAAACTGTTTCATTGCCTACATTGTTTACTTTAAAAAACAGAAAGGATTTTGTCAGAAAAAACATACACCCAGTGGACATCAAGCTTAAATAACACAAAATAAGCAGGGAAAACATGAGCTGAGAGAAAGATTCTTAGATGAAAATACTTTTGTTTAAACTTTTATCAGTTACTGTTACATATCTATTCTTGCAACATCAGTCACTGATTCCTGTTGTCTTTGTCTCTCTCCTCTCAAGTGTCACCTGCTTTTCGACTCGCTGCAGGAGTTGGTGGATCACATTAACGACTATCACGTCAAGCCTGAGAAAGATTCTGGTTACTGCTGCCAGTGGGAGGGGTGCGCTCGCAACGGGAGAGGCTTTAACGCCAGGTACGGTGCAACCAAATCAGACTGAAAATAGTCAAGCTGTTCATATAGATATCCACATTAAAGAGTTTAAAAGAAAGACGCCACAGAAAGAGCTGAATGTATTGTTTGATTAACCAAATTATAATACAGAGCACGCAGAGTATGTATCAGTATGCAAACTCCTAACAATCTCTGTTACAATAAAACACAGTTTATGGTTGTATTCTGATGTTGTTTGTGCTGTAGGTACAAAATGCTGATTCACATCCGCACCCATACCAACGAGAAGCCACACCATTGTCCCACCTGCAACAAGAGCTTTTCACGTCTGGAGAACCTAAAGATTCACACCCGCTCACACACAGGTAATCAATCAGAGGTTCATTTGTGAGGTCAGAGGCTGATGCTGGACAAACACTTCTCTTTCATTCATCTTTAACACACTTTATGAAGCTGAGGTTGGGCTATAAGTCAACATTTACACAAAATGTAAACTCCCATGTGTTTATGCTCATTTCTCTGAGCAGTGGTACGCTTAATGCTGAAACAGAAAATTACCCTCTGCTCAGATAGTCAGATTAATATGTTGAGAGGATGAAGCAAAAATATGCTATTTCAATGAAAACAAAGGGCTAAGTCCAACTTCTGAAAAACATCCAAGGTTATTAGTGTTAACTAACAAAATGTCGAACAGTAGAATTAAGAAACATTATTAAAAATAACAACATTTTAAGAAAGAATGTGTTTAGTTTTCGTTTGTGTCTTTATCACAATCAATTAATATGAGGTCTGTTGCCTAGTTTGCTCTTTTTGCTTTTTTTCGCTGCACTCCAGCAAATGGAAGGAACAACAGTCAGGTCATTTGTGTTACTGTGGCAGTCTGTCCTTATCTGGGCTTTTATTCCTATTTATTTTTTCTTAGTCTTACCTGATATATGACTCGTATTACAGAAATGACTAAAACTATAACTGAAACAAATAAAAACTAAACTGAAACTAAGCATTTTCAGAAAAATAAAATATCAAATAAACTAGCTAACACATACTTAGCTGAATTCAAACTAAACTAGAATGAAAAATCAGAGGACAAAAATGAATAAAAATAAAAACCAATGGAAATTTCAAAACTATTTGAACTTTGAATCCCTACCCCCTTATCTCCTCTTTGCCATTTACCATTGTCCTGGAAACTGCATCCCTCCAGTGGATTGTCAGACATGGAAGCAGTGTTAGCCTCTATTTAACAACGCAGCAGTGGTGCTTTACTAAACTTTGCACTGTACTCAATAGATAAGGCCTGAATGAAGCTGCTTATGGAGATAGACTCCATGAAACTCTCTACACATTGTTCTTTAACTAATCTAAGATCCACCTGGGGTTTAGAGATCTGTTGCTGTTGACTTTGCAGAAAGTTGGAGACCTCCTTGCACCATGTCTATTCACTCACCTTCTCTGTGATTTA
Source organism: Jordanella pulchra (assembly GCA_034780135.1). Classification (NCBI taxonomy): domain Eukaryota; kingdom Metazoa; phylum Chordata; class Actinopteri; order Cyprinodontiformes; family Cyprinodontidae; genus Jordanella; species Jordanella pulchra. Next base: position 355 of record JAUZNJ010022669.1, on the reverse strand, counting down.
ACATATCCTACCACTTTGATTGAGATGCTACTGAGCTCACTCGATTTGACTTTGGTATAATATCACCAACATTTGACTGTGAGATGATACTTGCCAGGATATTTCATAAATGACCTTATTCCAACAGTAGCATCATGTCGTGTGAGTTCCTGAGAATGACCCATCCTTTTTCAAATGTTTTCACAAGATGTCCGTTTGCATACAGTGGGGAGAACAAGTATTTGATACACTGTTGATTTTTCAGGTTTACCCACTTGCAAAGCATGTAGAAGACTAATATTTATCATAGGTACTCTTCAACTGTGAGTGATGGAATCTAAAACAAAAATCCAGAAAAATACAATGTATGATTTTT